>ARYC01007669.1:0-34779 GCA_000711775.1 Oxytricha trifallax
GTACTGGCATCTTCTTGATGAAGGAATAGAGCAAGCTTCATAGAGAGCGAAAGTCGCAGACAAAGTATGAAGTGAGTAAGAGACTTTATTCAAATATTTAGCCTCCAGAGTCAATGAACATAGATGCAGGAGCTGGCAGCAAGAGAAGAAACTTAGGAGGAGGGAAGCAAGAAGCAGAAGAGAAGAAAGAGAAGCCAGCTCACTCTAAAAATTTTAAATGTGACTTATATATTCATTAACTTAACTACAAAACTTAATTATATACATTCACTCTCCCTTCTTTAGCACACTTTTAAGCCAACAAATTATCTACTCTCTTCGTTGAGCATTTAATGAAGTCTACTGTATCGATAGGTAGGTCATGCATTAGATGGTATAGCAGCAGTTTGATATAATGACCTTTTAGTATACCCCAGTAGAAATCAATTCCATTAAACTATGGGCTGTAAGACACGTTGAACACTGGTGTTATTCTTAGTTGTTCATAACTTTTCCTTGTTTCTTTTGTCTTATGAACTGAAAGATTATCAACGAATAGTATAATCTCTTATTCACGGCACTTCTCTCTCAGCTGCTCTAAGAACTTAATATACTGCTGTGTCTTTATAGAGCGAGGATGAATAACATAAGTTTCTAAACCAGCATCCTCGCTAATTCCTCCAAGAATTGCCATCGTTTATACCTTGACTTTCTAGTCATATACTTCTATATTACTAGGCCTCTTATACCAAGACTTCTAGATGAAAGTGTTGAAGGTAAACACAGCCTCGTCAGCATGAATAAACTTAATATTACTCTATTAGACTCTCTGCATTTAATTATAAATATAATTTAAGTTATTGTTGTAAAATGGCAGAGTGAAATCAATCACTCTCTTGATACGATTAACACCTTTGTAAGATATACCATTTCGTTTATAAATGTTTGCAACAGACTATGCAGAGATCTTCAACTCAGGGAACTGGCGGTGAAACATAGTAGCTCGTTAGTCGAGAGAGAAGGGAGCCCAATACTTCAAAGTTTTAACATTAATAAGATAGTCAATATGCTTTTATAGAAACTTTGACATCCTCTTAGGCATAGAATTCAGCTATTATTGCTTTAGATATACTGCTATAAGACAGTGGGATCGAACAGTTGATGGACTTCGCTTTAAGAGCAGTGCAATAGACTTATAGTTCAGTACTGGTTTGACTTATTCACTGTATATATCACATCCATATCGCAGTTTAAACACTAAATCTATATACTCTTCATCATAAATAGACCCCAAAAGCTTGCTATTTTGTCTCGCATTTAATTAATAACCCCAACCCCTAACAAATTCCCTACAAATCAAAGCACTTATAAACCTTTAAGGGGTTTTGGGGTTTTGAATGTTTAATTATTTTAGGAGGTCCTCCAAATTAAGTTCAAACTTTATTATGAGTTAAAATTTAAGGTTAAAACCTAATTAGGAGCATATGAAATAAAAAAAAATTTAATAACTTTACCTCCAAATTAAGTTCAAACTTGATTTGGAGGACCTCCTAGAGAAACAAAACTTCATTAGGAGTATTTTAATTTACTAAAATGTATAAAATTCTAATAAAATATGTCAACTTACAGTTTTTTATGGTTACTTATTTTTCTTACCTCTCAAAAAAGAATTTACCAGAGTGTCTAATACTCTACTATTATAAAACCCCATAGATCAATTAAGACACGAAGATTGAGGAAATGAACAATTAAATTAAGAATTAATTATTATTGGCCTATAATTATAATGTCTAGGCTAATTATTAAAACTATTGGCTCGATTAATTGTCCTTATAAAATAAACCAATCAGAGTGTGTAAATTAGATTTTAGCCTTTATAATTAATATTAGCCAATAATTATTAATTTTTCATTTAATTGTTTATTTCCCCAATCTTCGTGTCTTAATTGATCTATGGGGTTTTAGTATACCGAGGTAGATTTTATTATTATTATGATAAAATATATCAGAAAACTAAAATGAGAGCTAACCTGTTAAGAAGACCGGCATTACTTGGATCAAGTTAATAAAAAATATTATTCCAGCAACCAAGAAAAGTAGAGACCAGAGACGCTCGTACTCAGTGGGATCCTACTTATGACAACTTTGATCAGTCTAGCTTGGAGATTTAAATATAAGTTAAGTAGGAGGTCATCATAGAAGCTGTGCAAATTGAGGAGGAGGTTAAACATCCCGCCATAAAGCATTAATAAATACCAGCCAAAGTTGACTATTAATGCAAAGAATGCAATAAAGTTTTCCCTTACAAGTCAATTATAAGAGACACTTGAGAGATATACACAACGATATGCCAAGGTTATATCTCAAGCATTAAAAGAAAGATGGAAGTATGTCTGCGAGTACTGTGAGAAGCCATATTCTCATACTAGAGACCTCAAAGTGTACTTAAAGAAAAAGCACAATCAAAGTTTTGTCTTTATTCATGAACCTACAGGGAATAGATTCCTCTAAAAGAGAAGATCAAGAAACCCAGTGGAGTCTCTTAGAGTTGAAGTCTAAAAGTAAGTTAAAATGAAGAAAGCAGTCAAGAACTTTCCAGTCTCTGAGATCAATAAAATAATGGTTAAAATAGAAGCAATAAAGATTACCATATTAAAAATTATTGACTTAGATTCTTGCCTAGAAAGCTACCTCACTCTTGAAGATAAAATAGAGAAGAGAGTAATTACTGATGATAATATGCTTACAAGATATATCCTTTCAATTACTCCCTTGCTGATGACAAGTTCCAAATGGAATTTGCTAATGAGTATTATGCACTTTAAAAAGCAAAGTTGAATGAGTTTAGGCATATTATCTAGCTTGATACTATTTTACTTAGTAAAGATCATATAGCCTTCAGGCTTCCCTTACTAGAAATGACTAACAGAGAATTCTTATTTGACAATAGATGTCAGAGATAAATTAGCTAGATAGTATAGCAGATAGTTGAAGGAATCGAAGAGCTTCACAAGCTAGGCTACGTTCATAAAGATTCAAAACCAGAAAATATTATGATTGATTATCAACACTGAGAGTATTCATTATTGATTTCAATAGGGCAAAAAGAGTGTAGGCTTCTGCATTAGGTAATGTATACGGCACTCCTGGATATTTCCCATAGAGAGAGGATTAGAGAGATGGAGACGCTTAATAGGATATCTGGGCTCTAGCAGTAATAATAATTGACTGCCAAGAAACGATTGATTACTTTTAGCTGCAGGGGTGAGAGAGATTCTAAGCAGAGAATCAAGCAATATCTCGATAAAAATAAAATAAATGGAGGTCTCAGAGAACTTGCATACTCAACTATTATCAAATCAAGAAAAGATAATTAACAAAAAATAGAAACAATCAAACATCATCTTAGAAAGATTAAATTCAGAGAAGTGCCACATGACTCAAAGCTTATGTTTGTGTGAAATATTTTAAAAACTCGCTTGTTATACTCACTTTAATTACTAATATTTAAACATTAAACACCTACATTAATCCTATTAAAACCCTAATAAAGTATGCGTTAATAGTCTACTTTTATCAATCAAAAATTCAATCAAACTACTGAAAGGGATTTGGGGTTTAGATTGATTAATCATCAATAAAAAAACTATTGATGGTATTATTTAATGTGCGTAAGAATTCAACATTATAATTCAAACCCATTTCTATAATCATTTAATAATAATATCTCTCTGAAACAAAATCATATAATTATTTAAATATTTACTTTGATACCAGAATTTAATTTTTTATTTATAAAGAAATATTTATGTATTTTTTCTCAATATATATTAATCAAATTTTATAATTTATATTTTCATATATAGTAACAATGTCCTGTTTCTCGTTTCATATTTCATTTTTATAATTTATTAATCTAATAAAACCAAATTTAATCAATAAAAATATTTACTTGAATTAATTAATTGATCTCGTGCCTGCCAAGTTTTAATACAAATAATACTGATAAGTTGAAAAAAATAACTTAGAAACAGCCTTTATAAAAACATCATTATAAATTATAGAAATATTTTATATTAAATTTAACCTATGGCAATGAAAATCGGGGTATTGACGTCCTGAACTCACAGCCGACACCACCAGCGCACAAATGACGCCTGCGCTCACAGATGACGTCAGGACTACACAGGTGACGTCTGTGGCTACAGATAACGTCACCAACTCACTTTTCAACCGAGAGCTCACTGATGACATCTTAGACTCACAACTTATAATATTTTGACTAATTTTTACTAAATATTAGTAATTAATAACACTCTCTTTTCTCATTTTTACAGTATAAAGTTTGCTTTATTATTATAAACATAATTATTATATTGCTTTAGAAATAAGATGGCGTCCAAGGAATCGTATAATAAAAAATTATATAAGAATACTATCCATTATTTTTACCATTAATTGACCATATTTATATTATTTTCAAATGTTCTTATTTATAATTGCATTAGTATTAAATAATAATCATTTCAGTAATTTTAATTTAATTCGAATATTTATAATCTTAAGAATAATATAAATTTTTTATATATAAATTTAAGTATTTTTCCAATATATAAACGTTAATATTATAATTGATATGAACTAACTTTATAAATATTAAGAATTTCCTTAACAATTTTTATTTTTCAGTTTTATAATTTTTGTAAAAAATCTTGCGTGAGAATCGATTATTAATAATATTATAAGGTTTCATTTCAAAAGTTTAATTTAAAGTAATATAATAAATAGTAATGTTAGATTATCAATTATTAATTATAATATTATTAATTTCTGCTCTGTGTTACTTCGTAATTTAATTTATATATTGATGATTTGTGATGCTTATCTAATTAATATACTCAAGCTAGTACCTCTTTAAAATTGTTTTGAATTTTAATGATCCAATAATTATAAAATAAACCAAATATGAATGCTCAAATTAAATCATGATTCTTATTTTTTTCCTCAAAATTTAATACTTAATATCCTATGGATGTGTTTTTTACATGATAATTGCTTGAAAAATTGAAAATTGGCAAACTTAAAAGATACTCTAGACTGTTAAAGTTTAAAACTTAATTTAAATTTATAAATTATTTTCTATTTAATTTTTAATAGTACCCCTTTAAATGTTTATAGGACAAGTCCCTAATAAACATTAAATTTAATATTTCGTAATATATTTCTATGAGCGTATTAAACTTTTTAAAATCATAAAAATTATTGGTTAGAACTTTTGAACCCACGAATGAAAATACTAAAGATATTATTTTTAAAAAATTTATAGAGATTAAGTCTATTAAATTGATTATTTAAAGAGCATAAAATAATAATTAACTATAATAGTGAAGTATAATTTGTAGATAGCCTTAATTCTAAGCTGTGTAAAAAAATAAATGATTTTTATAAAATTAGACTTCTCTATAGTTTAAAGATTTGGAAAACAAAACTGTCATGCTCTTGCAATATCAGACAGCCATCACATAAGTGTTATTAATTACTAATTTTTAGTAAAAATGAATCAAAATATTATAATTGTGAGCTCAAGACGTCATCTGTGAGCTCTTAAAAATTTATGTGAGTTTATGACGTCATCTGTGAGCAACAGACGTCACTTGTGCGCTGGTGGCATTAGCTCATGACGTCAATACCCGAAAATCGTACCAATTAAACCATAATAAATTGAACCTTCTCAAAAAATAAATAAGGATTTAACAATTTGCTGTGATAATTAAGTTTAGAAAATAAATTCAACTTGGTCTATTTACCCAAAAATATTAATATAATATGATTAATAGAAAAATATTTGCAATCTATCATTTATTATGAAATATTTTTTATTAAATTTTAATTTTTTAAATTATTCTTTTAATTTAAATTGCAACTATTTCGGGGGCTTATCATATTTAGGAAAAAACTAGACAATCTAGGCTTTACTATATTTTTTAAAAAGTAAAGTTAATTTTATGATTGAAAAGTGTGAATAAATATATATATATATATATATATATATATATATATATAAATTTGCTTGAGAATAATGCGAATTGCTTGGAAGACTTCCAATAATCCAACGATAGTTCAAAAAATATATTTACAGTTCGAATAAGTCCTGAGAATTTTGAAAAATACAATGATAGAAAACTTAATTTGATGAATTAAACTTCATTTACGACAAATAAAAGAAAGTTACTATCAGATATCAAGCTTTTATAGTTTTTTTAATAGTTATTTATTTTTTAACTTTTAAAATACTTAAAGCTCTAAGCTTCTGAGAAATTTATCAATAAATGATAAATTATTATTTTAATAAATAGAGAAGTATTCGATGGGCATTTCTATATTAAATACTGAACCCTCTTCAATGAAAAGTTAACTGTCGTAATAATCGAAGATAATAAATACTCCTAATTCCAAAGCTGAAATTATACAACATCAATTTTCACAAAGTGGCATTAACTATTAATTATAAATATTATAATACTGAAAAATACATGAAAAATTAAACTATGTTTTAAATATTAAAACAATTTATATTAATATATTTGGATTAAGAATCTAACTGACAATCTTCTTGATTCAATTTTAGATATTAATTTAGTGAGTAGTGGTGAGAATAGCTTTGAATAATAAAAATTCTCCACATAAATAATAACTTCTGATTTCATTTAATAAAAATTAATAAAAAGCAAATAATAATAATTATAAGAGAGGAAGTCATCTGCAGCAAATAAATAAAATAAATTTCACGAAGTCTAAAAAACTGCTCAAATATAAAAAATTTAATTAATATAAAACCGCGTAAGTCAATTAAGAATGAAGGTTGGGATAAGAATTATAAAATTAAATATTATTGGTATAAATTAAATATATTTAGGCTAAAAAAAATTTACGCAACTTGATTGGTTTAATTTATATAGACAATTATTCGAGCCAATTATTTTAATAATAAGCCAAAACTTTAATAATTTACGCCAATAATAATTTAATATAAATTTTACAATTGTGAATCCCAAATCATCATTCTAAGTTAACCGGGTTTTATAAAAATTCATTCTATAAAGAGCATAAAAAATTTTAAAATATTATTTAAATTAATATAATACTCAATAAAATTAGAATAAGCAACAACCAAGTGAGAGGACTTTGGATTAGAAAATGAAATAACTTTTAACTAATAGTGAAAAAAATAAGAACGAATCAGAAAATTAATATAAATAATTTAAAATTTATTATTGATAAATTTTAATTTATTTGGAGATTAGTCTAATTTTGTTAAAAACATTCTCGTATAGTACAAACTAGATAATTTATATTAATTTTTGGCATAAAAATAAAATAATATTAAAAAAATTATGTCAATTAACTTGCTATTGTGCTAATAAATTTGCACTCCAATAATAAATTTCATGAAAATTAAATTCTCCAGAAGAACCAGATAATATTTTCTTTGTTTTAATTAAACTTTTTACAATTAATTTTCTCCGATACACTATATAATCACATTTATTATAATAGTATAAAATCCATGGTTTTAAGGAGAAATTTAATCTAATTTTTATGACGAATCCTCTGACTAAGTTATTCTCGGTACTCCTCGTGTTATAAATTTATATTAAAATAAATTATATATAAAAATAATTATGTGTTGAATTTCAATATTGATATAAAAACTAAAATTAAGATAATAATGAGTCTGTATAGTATAAATTATTAAACATAAGTAAAAATGTTAATAAAATAATTTATAAATTGAATAGTGAAATAATGGAAAGCCATTGATTTCACATTTGGACTTATAAAAATAAAATATATAATTTGAATAATTGTAATAAGAACATAAAAATGGATGTAAATAACTATCAATCAAAATTTAAATTAATAATTAATTTATCTTCTAGAGAAATAACTAAGATATATATAATTTTAATCTAAAAATATATTTTTTAGATTAATTTATTATAATTTTATCCTATATTTAGTAAATACTTATTATTTATTATTGAATATATTAATATAACTTTGATTTATATTTTAAGTTTTTAATTGTATAAAATTTTCTAAATAGTAAGAATGTCAAAGCATCATATGAATTTTAAATGAAAAGATCAAATAATTATAAATAAAATTAAATAATAATTAAACTTAAAAAATATTAATATAAAATAATTTGAATCATTATTTGCTGCTATAGAATTTATAGTATTTAAATAACAAGTCTTAGAATAAAATTAATTAATTTATTTACACAGTTAGAAAGTGAAAGAAAATTATTAACAAAATGCTATAAATGTAGTAATTAAATAAAGAGATTATAGTTTGATTAATTAATTAGTTTTGATAAATTTATTTTAGTTTCTAGTTAATAAAAATTAAATTTTATTTACTATCAATTTTTCAATAATTAGTAGACCTAATAAAATATATTTATCAAAAATTCTATTTATAATTCTAATTAAGATAATTTATTATATCATTCTACTTAAAACTTCATTTTTTAAAAAAGAATTTCAATATTTAAAAGATTTGATTAATCAATTCAATTATCGACAATTTTACAGTAAATTTTGTGATACCTTTTTAATAAACCGCTATATAACTATAAGAATCATAAGATTAATATTTTAAAATATTAACCTATGTAACTAATAGAAATAAAAAAAAACTTTATACAATCTTTTTTGGAGCAAAATAACAATTATTATGAAAAGTATAAAGAAAGAGGATGTATATAGCAAATGACTATTTATTTAAATTTTGCTTAAGTTGAATTAATAGAAATAAAATAATTACAAATAGATGCTTTTAACTTTCCTTTATTTAAGACAATGGAAAGCAAATTAAATTTCTATTTTTTATTACCCATTCAGAGAATAAATAACTATATTTTAATTTTTATTAAAATGTAAAAAAAAACTGCTAAATTGATTTATTTCAAGCCTCCTCTTTGACTAGATAAAGTATAGTTTATATTTTAAAAAAATCAAATTTATAATTGTACAAGATAAAATTATATATTTTTTTAGCTAAACAGCAGTTTATTTCTAATTATATTAAAAAAATTAACTAAATTTTCTAAGTTCATTTATAAAATGCAATTATATATTTTCAAAAATGTATATTGAATTATAATTTTACTTTATATTATTTTTATTTACATCTTTATTTTTTAGTTTAGTATGGTTTTTTTATTCAAAATAATTTTATGATAATAATTTCAATTAGTAAATACTCTAAATAAATTGTATTTTAATTCATAAATTTGTTTGGTAAAAATATTTATTTAATCAGTTTTAGGGTTAATTTTCCTGCTTAAATTTTTAACTCATTTATCATAAATATTATTTTTTAGAATTAAACGAAATATAGTTAGTATTTTATTTTTAATTTAAAAAATTCAAATTTTATATTTTTTTTTATTTTAATTTATACTTAATTTATTTTTAAACTTAATATTCATTTCAATCTCAATTCATTTGATAGATATAAATGGTTAAATTTTATAATCTTTGGTTGATTTTAAATATCATTTTTGCAAGTATTTTTTTAATATTATTTCAATATTCTATCATTAAGAAAAAAATTATACCATAAAATTGCAAGCCTAACGAAAAAAAATATTATAAAAACAAATCTTAATATTTTTTATATTTCCCAAAGTCTCTTCTGACATTTTTACTTGTTTGGTTTAATAAAAATATTTCAAACTTTAAAATTAAAACTAATTTAATTGCAGAAATTTAATAAAATAATTTATACAGAAAAATAGTTAAAATTCAAGAAAGATATATAAGGAATTATTAAGGTATATATTGAAATCTTAGAATACACAATCAATCAGTTAATTAAAATATATTTAAATATAAATAAAAGATTAAAATTTAAAGCAATAAGACATAAAATTTGTAAAGCAAGATATATTTCCTTTAGATACTTATGTTTAGTTAATTCATGCATTTTAATACATTATCATATTTTAATAATTAAACTAAAATATTCATGATTTCTAAAAAAATATGTTTAATTTTTAGTTTATTTTTACAGTTCATTATTTTCTCAATTTCAATATCAATACATTTTATTTAACGAATAATAAAGCGTATATTTTAAATGCCAGATATAATCAGAATTTGCAAAATTAATGAATATCTTTGTTAGAATGTATTAAATATTGAACAATTTATTTCCTAATAAATAATAAATTACTACAGGTTAAACTTTAACTTTATGAATAAATAATCCAGTTAGTAATTTTATTAATGTATTTAAATTATTTCGATCCCCTTTCTTATTAGAGAAGGAAATGCTGATACTTTCTAATGCTCTGAAAAGAAATGCTATTTTTCTGAATTTTTTATATTTCTTGTAAAACAAACCTTCCAAAGGTTGAGAAGATATTTTAAATTTATATATACATAATTTTTTTAATTATAATTTAAACTATTTTTGGGTGATTAATTCTCTAAAATTCGTTATCAATTAAAAATGAAAAATTAGATAATCTAAATACAAAAATTCTCAGTATTTTTAAACAATAAAATATCACAAATTTCTTGACAAATTTTATTCTTCAGTTTATATAATCGGAATATTTTAAATAGCCGAAAAATTATATTTTTAACTTTAATTGAAAAATCTGTGCTCACATTAATTTATACTTGTAATCAATTTCTAAAATAATTATAAACATTTTTTTTTATTTAAAATTTTCTGCTGAAATATATGTATCTTAAATTTGAGGGAATGGATTTTGTAGAAAATTATATTTTCATATTGTAGGAATATATCACAATTTGAATATAATTTAAATAATAAATAATAAAGTAATGGCACTAAAAGTGGGATATTTTTCTATTTTTGCCTTATTTATTTTAGAGAATTTAATACTAATTTTTTAATTCTATCTAATTTTTAATCTGGAAACAATTTTTTTTGTATTTGCAATTATCTAATGCAAATATTATAAAGAATGAGATAAAATGGGCTATTAGTAATAAAGTTCAACTCGTTTTGAAAACTTTGTTGAAAACGCCAAAATCATCTTATTTTAACTATCACTATTTTGTCTTATTTTATAATTAATTTCCCTATCATAAATATATTTTAAAAATAATAAAACTAATAGGTAATATATATATTTTTTATTAATTATATACAATATTTGGTTTGGGAAGTATTCATCCGAGTATTAATATAAAAAGTATTTAGGAAATTTTTCTGGCAAAATTATTGATTTATAAATATCAAATATATTTTTTCATCATTTTATACTTAAACTTAAAAGTCTTCAAAACAATTTTAATTTTACTTATGATATTTGTCAATTTTAAGGCTTAATCATTAATATTTCCTCTTACAAATTTTGAAATCTCATTATAGAGTCAATAAGGATTCATTGTAAAATATTTAAATTTATCAAGCTTTATCTAAATTATAAAATTAGTCTAAATTTAGGCTTTATATTTTAAGATTTTGAAGTCAGGTAGCTTCCTTCCCTATATTTATTTTAATTGCTAAGATTATTTAATTAATCTCTTTCTACCTTATTTCTCAGTAAACTTATCATTAGAAATATTGACTATATGATCGCTGCACTTCTCATCTCTCACAAATTATTTTAGGAATCTTTGAACAATATTACTGAAAAAAAATAAATTTATCATATTTACATTATTATTTTAAATAAAGAAAATAAAATTGTACATATGAAATATAGTAAGCAGCTACAGATACAATTTATATTAAAAAGTTTCAATTAATAGTCAAATTAAAGATTATAAAATTACAAACCAATTCTAATACGAAAAATCTATGGCGTTTATGAATTTGGAATATAGGAATCTACTCTTTGATTAATTTAAAAATAAAAATAAACTAGTTATATTGATAGATTTATAAATAAATGTCATTATATTTGTAGAACAGACTGATTTTTGCAATATATTAATGATCAAAAATGTTTAATTTATTTCATTTATAATAGTTTTTTTTATCAGCTCTTAAAATAGTTACTAATTCAACATTTATAATAAATCAAGGGAAATTGTTTTATAAATCTGAATGGTTTTCCTTGAACTGATGTTAGGTAAATACAAAAATGTTTGATTTCAAAATTTTAAAAATTATAAAAAAGTAAAATATAATGTAATTTTATTCCAAAATTAAAATTTATTTAGGATTTTAGAAGCAATTTTTCCCTAATTAATAAATTTAGTTTATATAGAAGCAGTATTATTTTATCATAATTAATTTATTATTGAAAATACAATAACTTTATTGATATAATAAGCAAATTAATTTAATGTTCTATTGAAAAATCCTTTTCATTGAAAATATAAAGTAAACCATATAAGATCATCAATATAACTTCTCAAACCTCTATCTGATTAATATAAAATGCATTAACTTTTCTAATTTCAAATTGAATCATTAATTCAATTTTATTATTTTAGTTTACGCTATATATTGTAAATTTATTTAAACTAATAACTATTGTGACTATTTATCAATTTAAAAATAATAGTTTATTTAAAACTTTAACTTTCATTCTCAGCTTAAAATTATTATGATTAATAAACTATAAATCTATTTATATACTAAAAATAAAACAATCAATAAATAAGTACTAATAAATATTAAAATAGAGGCCACTTATTTTATAATCAAATATTAAATATCAATAATTGAAAATAACAAATCAACATCAACGAAACATGATTAAATCGCAGAGTAAACCATGTTAAATTTATAATATTTTTATTTGAAAAAATCATATAAAATTTCATGCTGTCTCCCATTTCTCTAATTTAAAAAATAGAAGGGATAGGTATACAATATTAATAAATCTTAAAATATCACTCGCACTACAATTCTTAATGAGTTTGAAAAAACAAGTTATTAAATTATTTTAAAATTATACTTTTATTTTGGGCTATATTTTTTATAATATATATCGAAAAAGGTTAATAAAGATATTCTTTATCAATAAAAAAGCTTAATTTAAATTAGAATAAATATTACAACGAATTTACAGTATTATCATATCTATTTTGATAATTTCTACTTTGAAAAATTTAAATGAGATATAATTTGTAAAATAAAGCAAACAATTAATTGTTTTAATTTATTTCACTTCAGTCAATTAATTACTTTGAGTTTCTATTTAGCTAAAAAATAAAATATTTCTGAAGAAAAAATAAATTAAAAGTTGTCAAAATTACGAAAAAGCAAACGAAGCATTTAATTTATAAGAGGCTCATATAAGCTTAATAGGATTAAAGCAGTCTACTAAATCTAACAAAATATCCCCTTAATACCAAATAAAAATTTAAGATTCATTTTGGTTTATAAAATATTCCATATAACGATAATTAATTAAATAATTATAGTTAGAAGGATTATAAAAAGGATTAATTAAATTTCATTCAATACATATTTACCCCCTTTATAAATATTTAACATTAGATAATTCAAAGATAGTAATTATAAATTAATTTATAAAGTAATTTTCTTAGAAATTAAATGACTAATCAACCACAACTATCGCAATTAAAATTTATTTAATTATTTATCTATAACGTTAATTTTTAATTTTTTGAATTACAAAGAGATAATATTCTAGATAAGATTCTCATCGCAATGCGATGGCTTAATTATTTATTTATAATAGTTGTCTCATATTTATGATTAAAAAAAACGTTTTTATAAATAACAATTAATTATAATAAAATAATCAGAGTTTTCATCTTTAATTGGGTCTCCAGAAATGGTCCAAGTTTAAAATAAAAACATAAAAATTTAGAATCATGATGAAAGCCTATAAGTTAAATCTATCAATCACTCGAGGATGAAGTAGATTCACTAAAATTAAAATGCTAAAAAAATTTAGAGCAATGAGTTAAAATCCAAAGATAATTTCTTTTTCTCAAACTTATATAGGGGAGGGGCACATAAAAATAAACTGAATTTATGATAAGGTAATATTTTTGAAGTATAAGTGAATTTTTATATTAATCAAAATTGGTGTCTTATTAAATTAGTTAGAAATCTTAAAACAATAAGAAAAGAGTAAATATACGCAGTAGAGTGTATATTGGCATTAGTATATCTAAGTGTGCAATTTATGAATCCGATTTGAGAGATTTCCACTGTGATCTTGGGCGGATATACGCTCATAAGCCGCGAATACCCGCACAATATATCGTAAAAAACTCCACTTCAAACGACATTCGTCTGAATCCAATTTTTTAATTCAGGGACCTCTCTAGGCATTAAATGCCCTCATTTTTAATAATTCTTAATTATTTTTATTAAATCTGAGGATTATTAAATTAACGCAATTTATTAATTTAATAATTTATCTGTAATCCAAATTCTCTTAAGAGAAATCAATCTGACTTTAAAACTTTTAATTTTATATTAAGAATTAAAATTAAACCCTCAGATTTAATAAAAATAATTAAGAATTATTAAAAATGAGGGCATTTAATGCCTAGAGAGGTCCCTGAATTAAAAAATTGGATTCAGACGAATGTCGTTTGAAGTGGAGTTTTTTACGATATATTGTGCGGGTATTCGCGGCTTATGAGCGTATATCCGCCCAAGATCACAGTGGAAATCTCTCAAATCGATTCATAAATTGCACACTTAGATATACTAATGCCAATATACACTCTACTGCGTATATTTACTCTTTTCTTATTGTTTTAAGATTTCTGACTAATTTAATAAGACACCAATTTTGATTAATATAAAAATTCACTTATACTTCAAAAATATTACCTTATCATATTTTTAATCATTTAATCACAAAGTATAATTAATATCATGACATATTATAAATCAATTTTGATTAAATATTAATAGGATATTGTTAATGTATGATTAAATTTAATGAATTTTCTGAGTCACTCCACTCTTAATTTAAGTAAAAAAAATAGATTTAATTTATTTCCTCAAAATGTTTTTTAATTCTTTCGTTAAATAATATGAGCTTGATATACATAAATGATTAATATATTTTTAATATTAATTTACCCAGAAAATCTTTGATTTTATTTTCTTTTGATATATTAACTTTCACAATTTTAATTGCTAAAAACTAGCCAACTAACCTTCAAAATTATTATTTATTTTTATTTTTGGAACGTATTTTTAATTATTTTTTTATCAATTTAAGTAACAAATAAAATAGTTTTAATTTTTAATAAACTAACAAGAAGTTAAGTTCCTTTAGTCATGTATGCAAAACAGCATATATCCTAAATAAAACTTTAATATAAGTTTAATAATTATTTAATGCAATTTTTCATTACATTTGATTAATATTAATTTATAAAACTTAGAGCAATAGTAAATAACTGATATGCGAGAGAAATAAAAAATATCAGATATTTAGCACTCGCAAAATTATTATAGTAATATTTCAAATAATTAAAACAATATTAGTAATACTTACTCTCAACTATAAATTTTTCATAAATTAATTAATTTCTTTTATTGTAAATAAAATATTAATAGTTATAGTTGACGTTAAATATTGCTAAAGTAGAATATATCAAGAGATAGAAATATTAAACAATATAATTAAGTCATAAATAATTGAAGTTATTATTAGTCAATTTATTAAAAATTTATATATTAACTATTTGGAAAAAAATTAAAATTATTTAAAACTTAAATCTGCAAAAATAATATCATTATACAATGCAAATTTTATTCTAATTGAAATCACAAAAAATTTAATGCAATATTTTATTTTATTAACTAATGTTTTAACTCAAATCCTTAATCATAGCACTAATTAAATTGATTTATTCTCGTAAAATTCAGATCCTTTTTTTCTAAATTAAATTTATTAAATAATAAAAACATGCTACCTAAGTTTCAAATAAAATAGCGCAAAGATTAATACCAAGCCAGTAATAAAAAACTGAAAAAATCCACATGATATTTAAATATAAAATATAATATTTACTATTATTAAATTGGTTTAATCAAGATAAAGAGTATAATATATAATTATTGATAGCTAACTAAACTGATGAAATTATTGACTAAATATTTATGGATTTGAAATAAAAAACTTAAGAAAACTTAAACAATATGATCAATCCAAAATATATGAACACCCAGTTCACTTGCGTTCACTAAAAATATTACTAATATTTCATTATACTGATATAAATTTAATTTTTATCATTTATATTGATTTTTAGAGTATTTTTTCATTTTAAGATTGAAAAAGCTGAAAATAGTAATAACTTATCTAAATAATCATCTACATCATCACTTTAATCTTCAATAAGTAGCAGTAGCAGCAGTTGCCTTAACCATTCATAAATGTCAAAATTTAATTATATTAAATAGAAAAATTAAACCTATTTTTTTATTGCGAGGATAGTTCAAAATCTATTCTAAGTTCAAGTATAAATTTATCGAATTTTAACGATCAAAAGTTTCAAGGCGGTAGAGTTAAATAATTAAATAACTCAAACTACTCTATGTACATGTAAGATCAATTAATTATATATAAAATAATAAAACATTGGAGATATTTGAAAATAAAAATATACCTATTTTGTTTTGAATAATTTTCTTTCCTTGCTAAGATTTATGAATAAATCTATTGCCCTATACATATTAAACTTTCATCTACAGGTTCAGAGAAATAAGTTGTGTGTGGAGCATCATTATCAATATTCTAGGAGCTAATAATTTATTTGTTTAAATACCATTAAAAAAAATTGTTAAATAAAGGTATAGAAAAGAATATCATTATATAATCACACATTAAATAATAAGCCAAATATAAATATAAATGTTAAGTTTAAACTAAATATCTTGTTAATCCATCGTTTTCCCTATATCGAACGAACTATTAAAACTAAGGATTTTATGTTTTTAATTTAATTATCTTATTAGAAAATGAATAAATATATCACTCTGGTAATAAAGATACAGGTTCCCATATTTTTCAAAGATTATCCTGGAAATATTATAGAAAACATAATAATCCTTAATGTTAAATAAATAAATACATTATACTTAACACAAAAGTTTTTCCTATTTTTTCAAATAAATCTAATACATTATAATTCTCACAATAAGGGATATCTTATACTTTCTTTTTATTAAAAAATTTCACTAATTTAAAATCAAAGTGGAGTCTATGATGAAGACGGTTCTTATAATTATTAAAATGTTTATGGAAATGCTTTATAATAAATTTATTTCATTAGTAAATTAAAATTAATAAAGTTCAATTTAAAACTCCTTAACTTTGAATTATAGCAAATTATAATTTTATTCAATAATTTATATGCTAAATATAATCTTTTATTTGAAATTTGCTCGATAAAAATATATATAAATTAAATGGATTTAAATTTGCAGAATTGGGTCATGTATTTAATTTGAAAATGACTATCAAACTAGAGAAAATAATACTAATAAACAAAAGATTTAAGAATTTATGAAATGAAAATTATATGATAAATAATATTTGATTGTATACGAAAAAATCGCCTTATAAAGATTCACTGTTAAATATTTTAAGTTTATTACTGATTTCTTCACATTTTTATTATTTTAATTGAATTCTTTTAATAATTTTTGAATATTCCGTAATAAAAATCCTCAATAGATAGCAAAAATAGTTATCTAATATTAATTAATTAATTTATAAAATTATGACATTTCTTAAATAATTACAAAGGGGAAGAAATAAAGAAGTTACCTTATAGAATAACTCCATATATTAATAATAAAAATTAAGAAAGAGACTCAGACAAAATAATAATTTAATCTCATATCCAAATATAAAAGCAATCACAGAGTATTATTCTATGAAAAATTTGGCTTTGAAAAGTAAAAAAAGATTTTTATTAATTAACTAAAAAATAAATTATTATACTAATTAAATTAAGATTCATAATAACAATCCAATATTTTTTTATAATGGAATAGATTCAAAAACAAAAAATATAAGTTTATTAAAATATTATACTTATTTAATTATATATTTTAGAAGCCAAGTACATAAGATTAGGGGGAAATTTAAGCTATAAATTAATTTGATATACATCAACTTTAAAATTTATTGATATAATTTATTTTAATTCATTCAAATCGCCAAAATAAATCCAATTTAAAAATATTTAAATCTTAAGTTATATTTAATAATGATGTTTTACATTTTTTATATTCTAAATTTAGATATTCTATTTACTCTATTTATTACTTAATAATAATATAAAAAGTGAGCTTAATTAATTCAATAATACTGAGTTCAATGATAATAAATCGCACATCATTTTATTTTTAATTTAATCAGTAGATTAATAATTTAATTGGAAATTAAAAGCAGATTTTGGTAAATTTCTATATCTCAAAAACCTTCTGAACTTTTGAGGGTATGAAGATATTGCAGATCAAACAATTAAGAGAGATTTATTCATTTGAATTAACTAGCCCTCGAACTTTAGTATTACTTGATACTCTTTTTTTCTCTATTCTAATCAGTAATCAAAGAGGTATTTATTTATATATCTCTTCACAGATATTTATTTCGTTTAGGAAACCTTCAAGCATTAAATTTCCATGCTAGTTCAATCTGAATTCTTATCCAAGGCTTAATTAATTAATATATTTTATCGAAAATATTTATTCATATTAACTAAAATCAGTTAAACTTGTTTGAAAACACCATATATTTAAAATCTCAGCAGAAAGCAGGAAATCCAAAACTCCAAATAAATATTTCAATAAAGTAACATTAATTGCAGCTTATTTTTTAAGTTATAGTATTTTATTTTAAATATTTATCTATCATTACTTTATATATATATATAAATCAGCATAACTAGAGAAAGCTAACTGGATATTCTTGAATAGGAATCATTAAGTACATATTAATAAATTAAAATTTAATTAATTTACAATTAAAAATATTTGATAATTGTTTATTTATATACAAAGCCTTAATTTTAAACATATAAAATTATCAAAAATTTATATTGAAAAACATCTAATGTCTCATATTTAATTATAGCGTAAAACCTTATCGTAAATTAATAAATTTTTAAATTTTAGAAACTTCAATCGAGTGTTAAAATTGCTTTTATTAAAATAAACGCTATTTAAAATTAAAATTAATTAGAACTTACTATTGTTCCCCTTTGAATCATATACTGACAGCATCTCCTCGCTTGATTTGGAAGATGTTCTTTACTGAGTAATAATTTTATTATATTTTTTCAATTTAAAAAGAATTTAGAGTTAGGTTGAAAATTTTTGCAGTGAGGCTTGATTCTCTCCTCTCATAAATTATATTGCAGAATCGTATCGTTTTATAATATAAGATGAATTATATATAAATTTAGCAGTTTAATTTGATATTTAAATTATTAAATATTATTATTAAAATACTTGTATAAAGTAATATTATTTTCTTTAGATATTTCCTAAAAAACTATATATATATATTTATTAATTGATGAATTTACTATGTTTTACATAAAATTGATTAATTATTATAAACTGTTTTTTAATTATATATATTTGTATTTATGCAGTATGACTTCATTAACAACCTGAGTAAAAAAGAAATTGAAGACTTCTCAATAAATTAAATTAATAATTTCATCATATTTAATTTGAAAATATAGTAATCAAATATTAAAATATTGATACAACAATTTTAAATGTGAAATTATTTGGAAATAAATAGTTTTAAATTGATATAAAAATTATTTGGTAAAATTCTATTTTTTTAAATAGAAATTTATGTCCATTTAAATAAAAATTTTAAATTTATTTTTTACTGAATTATTTCTTTTTATTTATTATATTCCTTCAATATTAGTAAGAAGATTTTAGACTTTATTTATTTTAGGTATTAAAAACATATTAATTCATAACTCCTCTTATTAATATATATTTCAGCTAAAAAGACATAAAATAGTATAAATAATCTAAAATATAGAATTTAAATTATCATGAAATTATTTTTAAAATATGTAATAAGTTTAAGTAAGTATTATTATTTTAAATTTTAATGATAAAAATAAATGAATATATATTTTTAATTAAATACATTTATAATCAAAACTTCTTTACGATGCATTGTCTATTATTAGAGGAAATTTAATCTTTTGATTATGTTACCAAAAACTATTATAATTTAAAATCAGCTTACTAAAATGCCAATTTAATATTAATATTTTATTATCCAAGTTAATATAATAAGTATTTGTTAAATTGTTTTTGATTAATATCACCAATATATATATATATTTAAATAATCAACAATAATTAAGCTTAGACAATTAAAAATTCTAAATATAAAAGTTTATATATATTTAAAACTAAAATAATAAATAAGAAATTGAAATCATAAAATATTCCTTATCTTCATAAATAATAATTTATTGGTTGATAAAAATAACTTTTTTTAAAAAAAATAAATGCTATACTAATTTTTATAAAAATCAGATTTTTTTTTTTATAAATTTTAATGTTTAGGAAAATTTGTCTTTAAATATGAATTAATATTTTTAAATAAACAGTAAAAAAAATAAATTATCACTTTTCCACAAGAATTTTACTTATTATATCTCTCTTAATTTCAATTATTTATTAATTTTCTATATATTTTTTTTAAAAATGTATAATAAGCTGAATTCCTATATATCAGTAAATTTAATATTAATATTAATTTTGTTTGTCAGTATACATTAATTTGTTAATTTTTCATAATATTAATTTTTATAAACTTCTTTCTTAATAAACTTTTCCTTTTTATTATTATAAAAATGTTTGATTAATATTACAAAGAATTCATAAAAATTTTTATTTCTTATTTTGATTATCAGTGCAAAACTACATGATAATTAAAAATGAAAAAATCAATGTCAAAATTTAATGGATATGCAAATAAAAAAGATATATAAACATCATAATAAATAATTTTTCAGTATATTGATTGAATTATTATAAAGATTTATATTTAGAATTAATTAATATAGTTCCAAGATTAATAAAGTTAATAATGAGCGAACAGCCTCAGAAAAGGAAACTTACGGGTGATATCATTCAAGATCAATAAAATCATCAAGATGACACAAACACATCTAATGTTAACAGTTTATTGCTACAAGACTATAATTAACAAGAAGATAACTAAAATAACAATATAAATTATGTCAATTCCGTTTTGTCAAATAATATACATAAAAAAACACTATATAGCATTTTATGAATTTGAGAAATCTAATAAATATAGGTTACTCTAGTATTTAAAGAGTTTTAAGCAAAATAGGGATAAAAATGTAATAGCTATAAATTTGTATTGTCAAAAAATTCAAAGGTATTCAAGTCATTTGGGGACAACACGATGAAGCAAAAGAAATCTCCAAACCTTATCTCTAAAAATCTCATTCCGCAAAATGATCAATTTGTCATGCAAACTTTAGAAAATGATAAACGACATTTCACGCATTAGAACCAAAATTAAAGAAATAACAATCACTAGTATTAAATTTATTAAAAAGTATATTATTTCATTTATTCTACGATAAAATAAGTTCAATTTAAAAATTTAATTTTTTATATAGGATAGAGATGAAGATTTAACTTCTTAAGATAAATAATTATTTGGAGGTGTTGCAAGATTTGTAGTCTTAAATTTTTAGCAAAAAAATTCAAATTAATTATATAATTAGATCCCTTGATAGCAAAGGTAACCCAAAATTGATCTTGTACAAACGAAGATGGATTGTACTCACAAGTTTCAGTTTGGCTCTTGTGGCTCTGGGTTAAGGAATGGCAACTTGCGTTACAATCGCACCTTTGCTAATGACTTTCTATAAACTTACAACTTTCGAAGCCAATCTAGCTAATCTTCTTTACTTTTTATTATATTGATATTAGAATCAAATGGATTATCTCGAATACTGTTTTTTAATTTAATGAATACTTGATTATGTATGTGCCGTTCAATTTTGTTTAGATAACTATCCAGAAACAGTATGGTCTCAGAGTAAGTGTAATAATCGGGGCTATAGTTACTGTTGTTGGATCTTGGCTGAGATTGTTTATTGGTATCACAGATTTTTACATGTTACTGGTTGGAGCATCTATAGCAGCAATGGGACAGCCATTCTTAATGAACAATCTATTATTATGGTATTTATATAGCTTTAAAATAGAGGTTGAAAACAAATTGAAACTCTTAGATATTTATTTATATATAAAATCCAAGTAAGGTAGCATCGAATTGGTTTGGAGATAAAGAACGCGGCATTGCAACAGCAATCGGCAGTATGTCAGTTCCAATAGGCATGCTTTTCAGTTTCGTACTCCCAAATGCTTTCATATCAAACGATGATGTAGCAGACATTCCTAATGGCATTAGGAAATTTGAGATATACCTCTTAGTTCAAACAATTATCATTACCATTTTCAGTTTGCCAGCAGTTATATTAATGAAAGAGGAACCTCCCTCTCCTCCTTCAGTTGTCTCTTATGATAATGCTAACAAGATGGGTAAAATGTTTACTCTTTTGAAAGAACTCATTGGAAATAAAAACTATCTTTTACTCTTTTTCTCATTCAATTTCAAATTTCCAAGAAATTATGTATTAAATGGATCTTTAGGAGCAACTATTGCTTCAATTGCTTCACAATATGGTTATGGTGTTAATGCGAGTAGTACAATGTGCTTCGATGTTTAATTATTAAGTTTGAAGAATCTTTAATTCATTCTTTCTGGGCACAATGCTTGATAAATATCAAAATTTCAGGAAACTCGTCATTATAATTTGTGCAATGAGTTTAATTACATGCTGTATTCATATCGTGGCACTTCCTACTGGAAATGTGCTTTTTGAGTCAGAATTAAGGTTTTAACTTGCTTTATTATTAGAAGTAAATCAATATTTTTTAATTTACTTTCATTTAAACCAGCATTTCGTATTCATTTGCAGTTGAACTAACTTATCCCATACCAGAAACAATGACAAATGGCATGATGATCTCTATATCATTAATTTTACATATAGTATTTAATTGTTTTGAATTACTTTTAGTATTCTTAAATAAAAATTTAAAGCTAAGTTTTAGCAGAGATAGACGGTAGAGTAACTCTAGCTTTCTGGGCTCTATGTTCCCTTGTGGCACTAATATTGTCATTTTTTATTAAACAAGATTTGAGGAGGCTAGACATAGATGACGTAAAGAATTCTGAATATATTGAGGATGATGAATTTAGAAGGTAATCTTAAAATATATAGATTCTAATTAAAAGTAAAATGCTAAAGTGTAATAATTTTTAAATACATTTTCTACCAACAAGATGGGGATGGGAGAAGGTCTGAAAGAATCTAATTTGTATTTACAATTTCATTTATGGAATACATGGATCTTAGACAGTTCTTATAATTTTTAAATTTTCAATGTGCTTTGTGTATCTGTTTGGCGGAATCTTTTACCATAAAATATTTATACTATAAGTTTGAATTTTAACATTAATTTTGAGTCAGTAGCTATGATGCTTGTCGGAGCATCAGTCCTACCAATAACCAGCATAAAATATATTAATTTTCCCCCATATATCATTAATCTGGGGAAGCGCAGTAGGTTTTCTCTGCTAAGTTTAATAAAGTTATTAAGAAAATATATTGTATAATTAGAAGGTAATCATATGAACAAAGAGAAGCATTTTTGAGGGAGTCAGGCTTCTTCAATGAAAATGATAAATTCAAGTTCGAGTTCGACTTATAAGACAAAGAAAAAAACACTTACCTAAAAGTCAATAGATCATACGATCATAGTTGAGAAAATTATAAAAAATTATGCACATCTGTAATAGGAATTGATTTTAAAATATAATTACGAGAAATACTTAAAGGTTCAAATTCTATAACGATTAATTTCATTATATACTCATACTTCAAAACATAATAATATTGTTTTCATTTTTTGATAACATGAAACTCAACAATATTGATTCTAAATATTAATCTAATTAGCTTAATAAATATTTAGTTTAATCTGTTATTTAATCAATATAATATTCTTTGTTCAGAGCTAGTAATATACATTTTTGTAAAATTACTAGCCATATGATATAAATCTCAATATAATTAATTAGTTATGATAAGATTTGCCTAGCTCAATTAATACTTAGAGTTAAGCAATGATTCCTTAAAATAAATCTAATTGCTTAAGTATGAAGTTAAACTTGGTCAAATATTGATAATTTTTCATTCTCCTAGGAATTTCTCTATAGTTTCTTCAAATTCTTCTTCTTAAAGCACTTGCTTCTTAGGAACGACAGCGTTGTGATAAGTTTTTATCCAGTATTTATATAAATATTGGGAAATTATGAATTTTTTAACGTCTTGCTAGAAATAACTCATATCAATAGCAGTGAAGAAAGCAAGGTGACCAAGTTAATTATACTGATACTATTTTTAATTTAAATAATGTCTTTCATGATGTCTCTAGCGAAAGCATTATCAGATTAGGTAGCCAACTTATCATTAGTTCCAACAATTAAATTAATGCGATAATTAATTTGGAATTTCAGTTATCTTTTCAATGGGGATTTCAAATGGCTCCTCTTTAATAAAATTAAGATAATTAATTTTCATTTAAGCTAGGAGAAGTGCTCCATACTTCTAATACTAGAACCTGATAGAAAGTCATTAAAATTTCTAAAAGAGATCAGGGATGTGACCACAGAATAATTGAGAGGAAATTTTCGAAAAGAAATTAGGTTGCAAAATTATAAATAAATAAAATCAATTTAATATTTAAATATAGTGATAAGTTTTAAGGATATCTACAACGTCTTGCTTATTTAAAAATTACTAATGAATAAGCATGACCAAGAGGGTATTCCTTATAAAACTTTACTCCATCTTTCATGAATTGAAAAGAAAATTATATAAGATTCCAACAAACATAGCGATTGGAATTTCATAGATTGAATAAATTTTAGTATCTCTTGTCCGTATTCTTCTAGGTTTCTTTCTTTTCCAAAATCAAAAGTCATAAACTTTCCAGTATTTTTAAGCTATTATTATTTAAAAACTATGTTTTTAATACTTAATTTGAACCTGATGGGTAGTGTGAGAAATAGACCCCTACTCTTGTGACATCGTTTATCAAAATATATAACTTAAATCTTCAGATGAAAAATGCTAAATAATTTTATTTCAATCAACTCAAGGTTGTCATCGGAGAAGAAACCTCCTATAATGCAGAGATCTAGTGCTTTGATATTGAATGAATTAATTACAGTAAATTAGGTTGCAACATATCGTAGACACCAAAGGTTTTTGACCATTTCATTATAAGTTCGACGTTTTTCCTAAACATGCTCAAGAAGAAGGACTGCTCAGCTTTCAATGCAGTTATTGGACCCAGAGCAGCAAAGATAATTTTATTGAAATTAGATTCTTTAAATTTCAATTATTATAAAACTATTAATTTAACAAAAGACAGATATCCTATCTTTGAAATACTCTTGATTAGTAGCAAGAGCATAAAACATTTAAGCTGTACCCTATGAGTGACCGATGTATGCCACTTTTTTCTATGAAGTATATTATTCTATGTATTATAGCATGGCAGGAATGTCGTAATCTCCCATCTCTTGGAATGAGTAATCGTTGAATTCTTATTGAGTTATAAATGGATCCTCATGCCCATTTGAGTACTTTTAAAAAGTGAAGTAAAATTAAAATAAGCTTTATAAATGCTTTTTTTAAGACTTGTTTCCTCTTGAATTGCCGAGCCAGACATCATACCCTTATTTAGAGAGAATGAAAGCAGGGGATTTTTCCTTGGTATTAGAAATCCAACAGTCAGCTGAGTCGAAAATACCATGTTGCATCAATACCACTTTTTTATTTAGCTTTTTAGTATTGACTAACTTATTATGTGTTTTCCTGTAACCATTTAACATTAAACTTTAATTAAAATAAGGGAGCTTTAAGCAAAAATTATAGGATTATCAGAACTGTATAAAAGTAAATTTATAAAATTGAAAAATTATTAATTTGTCTCATTAAGAGTAAGTTCAAGTCTTGAACCAGGTATTCTAAACATCTTGAGTTCATAGCCGTCTCTGGTTGTGACTAGATGACTTTCGAATACAAAGCCATTATCCTCAACTATTTATTTAAATGATTTATTCACATCAGGGTCAGTCTAGTCAAATATGCTCTTGTTTGTTAAATTTTCAATAATATACAAATATTAATTTATTAATAACATGATATTCTATTATGTATTTGTTAAAGATGGGCTGAACCCTAATTTGAAGGCTGAGGTGTGATCCAGGAAATTAGCAATAAACAAAGTTGTTAAGCAAATTCTTTTTAACATTTTGCGTGATATTTAATGTAATTTGATTTCAAAGTTTTTTCTTATGTGTATTTTTTCAAATATGTTGTAGTGAATAAAGCTGTTTGAATATATATCGATAATGATGTCCTACTAATTTATTATTTTATTATTATATTGACTAATAAATTCTAAACTATAATAGTCATAATATTCTAAGTTTATTTAAATTTTGTTAATTTAATCTAAATCTTTAATTATGATACAGTCCAAAGAAGTTGTTTCATTTTTGAAATATTTATTTTGTAAATTAAATTATTCATAATATAAGAGATATATAATACAAATTAGCAAAATTTAGCTTTATTTTTTAATAGTGTTATGACTCTAAAAGACTCCTAATATTTATGCTTATTATAATATAAAAGAATGAATTGAGTATAAAAGTTCACATGGTTAATTATTTAATAATTGAAGTGGTTTAAATTGAATTTATATTTGCATTTAATTTTATGCATAGTATTTTATTTATAATTTAAGACTAATACTTTAATAAAAATCATGGGTTAACAAATAAACTGCTGCTAGTCAGTTAATTGCAATAAGCAGAATGATCTTGATTATGCTTATAAGAATTCAGAATATGAATAAAATATTTATTAATATGCATTTTCATAAATATGATTCAAAAACAGATGGATCAGAGTACTCGTCAAACTCTCAATCAAATTCTTCCTCAAGAAATAGTCTATTTATTAAATCATAAATTTACATCATTATAAGACTTTTTTATATCTATAATCGAAAAATTCATATTATAATAATTTTTAATATAGCCAGAGACAAAAAGGGAGGGGCCATAAAAATGGAAACAATACTTAAAAGAAAAACGTTGAAGGAAGTTAAAATGACGCCATCTAAAAAAATCATTGAAAACATAAAAATGGCACTCTCTAAGTTAATAATATATAAAAATTATTTAAATAATTATTACATATGATTAGTTTCAGTAATTTACTAATAAATTAAGTTAACAATTCCTTTTAAATTGAAATAGAGGAGGCTAGTGAAAGAGTGGATCAAAGAATTATAGAGCAGAGACGATAATAGTAGGCAAGGGATATTGTCTTGTAAAATCAAAGGAATTAGTAGCAATAAGATATAAATAACCATAATCAGGTACAGCAGTAAGCAAATTAAATAGTTAATATATAGTCAAATAATAATTATTAGATCAGTATTTACATCAATTAATTTATAAAATTAAAAAGCTGTTGGACAAGAGATAGATTAATAGCAATCTGCAAGTAATCATGCCCTCTAGGGTATAGACCAATTAAAAACCATCATACTAAAAATTAAATAATTTTTAGTATTAATTTGATTTAGGCAAGCTTATGATATTAAAAACATTACTCAAAATGATATATAATAATCTGCCTATTATCTAAACGAGTTTTCATTAATTTATTTAGGTTTATTTCCTTGTTATATGATTTATATTAATAGAGGGTTTTTCTATTTAAATAAGCCACTGTTTAAATATCTGCATTAGACTTTGAAGAAATGAATACAATTTTTTTCATGATGTGTAAATCTTTTTCTTAAACCTTTTGCAATATTTTATATATATGTTTAAAATAAGTAAATGCATTGTGCACATATTTTTATTCGCTTGTAAAACCTAAATATTTTTATAAATAAATTAATAGTACATATGAGGTTTAAATTCAAAGATGACTATACTCACTAGAATATAGCAGACCACATCAAACCTCTGAGTTCTTAAAATATTCAATAAAGTTCTGTAAATTAACAGGCTGCAGGATCTTCAGTCCCAAAAAACTAAAATGTTGAAAATAATCAAAATTAAATATAAAATATGCTCGAATCTTAGAAGCAAGCATAAATTAATAAAGTTGAGAAAAATGAAAATAATATTAAACAGTAGATCTTATCTGAAAACGCATTAATATTTATGATAAAATTGGCATTGAATGAATTGTATATAAATAAAGTAAATTTAACAAAAAATTAATTGTGATACTTATCTGAAAATATTCAACAATCAAAAGTAATAAAATAGTAAAAATCGTTAGCAGTAAACGACGAATCTAGGAAAATGTAAATGGAAAAGAAACGAACTCAGAGATAATCATCTAGGAAAGCCAGAGATTCTTCAGCAAATGCTAGCAACACATTTCTGAAAGAAAATACTCTCCAGAATTAAGACTCATAGAAGGGGTTGCAAAACTAAAGTTCTAATAAAATAAATATGAACACTAAGTTTTTCGCATTGAAATAGCGAAAAGAAATTGAATCTTCATATAAAATCAAGGAAACTTTAGGATAAGGGTCTTTTGGCTGTGTGAAGCGTATATAACATAAGATTTTAAGGGAAGATAGAGCCTTAAAGATCTTGAAAAAGTCAGGAATTAAAAGTGAAACTGAGTTTATACATGAAATTAGTATGTTGCAACAGCTTGACCACCCTAATGTGCTAAAGTACTACGAATGCTACTAAGATGATTACAATTTTTACATAGTAACTGAGTATTGCAAAGGCGGAGAGTTGCTAAACTTCTTAATTGAACATAGAGCATTCAATGAAGGAGTTGCCTCAAATATTATGTAATAGATCTTATCAGCTGTGTCTTATTGTCATGGAAAAGGTATTGTACACAGAGATCTTAAGACAGAGAATATTCTAATCAAAGATGCCACCGAGAATATTTTTGATGTTCAAATCAAAATCATAGACTTCGGTATTTCATGTAAAATCTAACCTTAAGAGAAGCTTACTTCAACTTTCGGAACTCCCTATTACATGGCACCAGAGGTTTTCAAGTAAAATTACACAGAAAAATGCGACGTTTGGTCATGTGGTGTCATTCTATTTATTATACTCTGCGGTTTTCCCCCTTTTAACGGCAAGAATATTTAGCAGCTTAAGAAAAACATTCTTAATGGGTCTTATTCCTTCACAAATCGAGCTTGGGATACGATAAGCACAACTACAAAATAATTTATTGCAAAATTACTAACAGTTGATCCTAATAAGCGTATCTGTGCATAAGATGCTCTTTAAAATAGATTCTTCAGGGAACATAACTATCACACTTATACAAAAGAGAAAGAAGGAGGGCAGGCTATACAAGCACTTGATAACTTAAAGAATTTTGACAACTAGACTAAAATGAATGTAGCATTAAAAGGTTACTTTGCCAACTATTTAATATAAGATGAATATGAAAAACATCTAAGTAAACTTTTCAGAGAAATAGATACAGATAAGAGTGGTACTCTTTCGAAGTAGGAGTTCAAAAAGGCTTACAAATTCTTTGGAGAGAAGACATTTTTGCTCGACGAAGAAATTGATGAGATCTTCGACAGGGTCGATAAAAATAATAATGGGCAAATTGACTACTCAGAGTTTATCACATGTGCGGCTAACATTAGTTAATTAACTAGTGAGAAATAATTAAAAGCTGCTTATAAGGCACTTGACCTCGATGGGAACGGCTAAATTAGTTTTCAAGAGTTTGAGGAGATCTTTTCAGCTGGTCTTGATATAGAAATTGATGAGTTGACAAAGATATTTAAGGAGATTGATACTACTCAAAATGGCATGATTAACTTTGAAGAATTCAAGTAATTTTTAAGGAAAATTTTCCCACAAATCAAGAATGGATAGAAGTAAATGGTATGACAATAAGACAAAGTACTTATATATTTTTCACTTATATTCCTAATAGTGTTAGTTTAGTATTATAAATAAATTTAACTTTAAAAATTCACTTTTATAGTAAAAATTCACTCTTCATTCATATCCTCTTCACTTTAACTTCCAATTGAAGCGAGTGGTTTAGCTCTATTTCTCAGAGTTTATAATTATTCATCAACATCATCAACTGTGAGCTCATTTTCTAGTGAATTGAATTTGTCCTTCAAAAGCACATACTTATCATTAAATTCTTCAATTATATCCAATAGCTACTGATTTTACTTTTTCAAGTTTTCTTATGTTAAGAGCACAGATTAGGCTAGGAGCTTACTCTATGATTTTAAAGTGTCATTTTATTTGGAGCTAATGGCTTCACTTCTCAAAGGGTTTAAAATTGAACCTGACATTTAAGAAAAATGAAATTTGTGCATCTCCCCATAACCCCCTCCATAATTAATTCCAAGTGACTAAGTTCTTAGTTTATTGATTTCCTCAACCTTTTGAGCTCTTGCTTGTTAAACTTTCTTAATTATTTAAAGGGCTTCAGGTATGTCCTGTAAGCCATCTCTGTATTTCTTATAAAATTTACAGAGAGCCACTCTGAACTTCTTTCTGATTAAGTTTTTTAATTAGTCTGAAAATTCCTTTCTTGGAGCTCTAAAGCGGAAGAAATCAAAATCAGTCTCATTTTCGTCGAATTTTTCTCTAATCATATCTAGTTGATCAGCTAATTGGTAATCTTAAAATCATTTTTTTTAAATAAGTAAATAAAGGTGTTAATAATTATTTCAAAACTTTTTTATTTAAACAATAATACTTTTTTGAAAGCCTGAAAATATCTTCTCTTGATATTGACTCCAAAATGCAATCAGTATGTTTTGAAGCTCTAAAAGTTTGTAATTATTATGCCTCGTCTGAAATGAAGGTATAAGCGCAAAATGCAGATCCCTAAAAATAAACATAAGTATATAATTCAAAATAATTAAATAAAGATTCTTACTGTGTTTAATCTATCAAAGATTCTTTCATCCTCCTCCTTAACTGAAGCTCCAATTTTTTCACTAACTACTATTTCGATTTCTCCCTCCCTTAAAAAGTGAATCCTCTATAATTTTATAGAAGTTTCAATTTAAGCAAGATTTTTTTACATTCGTTCTTTTTATTAATAAACATTAACTCCCTTAATTTTAAATTAATTACCTTGATAAACTTACATTGCTAACATCTCCACACTTGATTATATTTTAGCCTTTAGCGAATCTCTTAACTTAGAGGCAGCATATAATTTCATTAATGATTTCATCACTCAAATTTCTCATGTAATGCAAATTTTTAATCATTAATCTCCTGAAATACATCTTAGGGTCTGCATATTCCTTTATTTTCAATCTAAACTGATGTACGATGTGTGGGTAATGCTCTTCCATAATTTGTAAATCGTCTTTTGTCATATAAGCGCAGTTTGTAAAATCAGAGGATTTTATGGTACTAGTTCTTTTAAGCTTTGTTAATAAAGCAACCTCTCCAAAGAATTAGCCCTCTTTAAGTAGCTTAAAAATTTCATCAACTGATAAACCATTTTTTTCAGTTTTTAGAATAACTTAAACTTCTCCTTTATTCAAGAAATAAATGTTGTCCCCTTTTTCTCCTTCTCTAGCAATCACATCGTTTGGCAGGAAAAGTACAGGTTTTAAATTGCAAATGAAAAAGCTCTGTTCAACACTACTGCACTTCTTCATAATCTAAATTTTCCTTACTAGTGGTCCATGGAGATGATGCAAGACTTGTTTTCTTAAAGGCTCATTCAAAATTAGAAAGAACTTCTCTATATCTTAATGCAGATCTGGAGAGTTTTGCACATGCATCATGAAGCTTAAGACTCTGTCTTGCATTTCAGGAGGCAGCCTCATTTAACGCATTGTCGTATTTACTAAATCCATTTACTCATCGAATTAATTTGACTTTTTATTTAAGGAAGCCATAATTGCAGCCATGTTACCAAATATAAAAGCAGATAAACTGTTTTAGAGTTTCATTAAAATAATAAAGCCACTTATAATATTAAATGTTTACGATTGCACCTGTAATATTGTAGGAATACATTCGATTTGGGAAAATGAATTTAAATTAAATTAATTAAATATTAAATTCATGGCAGTTATCAAAACCAAAGTAACTTAAAATTCAAAAATAAATGGATTCTACGGTAGATCTCGCAATTTTAGCTGGACTTTACTATTACCTATATTCTTGAATCATCCAAGAAGCGAGATATTTTGATTTTGAGCTAACTCCCAAAAATAGTATAATGGGTTTTTCTCGCTTGAGCGATGAGATAATTCATTATAACAATAACAACCACCATCTCATTTTTAACGCGCTATCCAGAGAGTATAAAATTGTCATGGTTTGCAGACATTTTCAAAAACATAACTGAAGGTAATTAATAATTAATTAATTTTAATTTTAATTCATTTTCCCAAATCGAATGTATTCCTACAATAATGATGACCGAGGCAGATATAGTTTATACGGTATTCATTGGCAGTATATCATTTCCTGCCATAGTAAGCACAGCATAGTAATACACTACGAAGTATCTACTCATTAAATCAAGCATATAAAATCCGGTAAAACTAGATATGTCATCTCCAGGATTACTTAAAGCCAGGTCTTTCGGAGGAATCCAATCAGATATATTTCTGATAATTAAATACCAAATACAGGCTATCCAATGAACAAGCAAAAGCAAGCCTAGAAGTAGTTATATCAATCTCATGCCCATTTTAAAGCCTTATTTAAACTTCATGAATCTGATAATTCTACCAAGTCTGAGCAATCTTACTAACTTTAGTAAACCAAACAATCTTAACTATAGATAAATAATTATTAAAACTGGGAAAAATATATTAATTTATAATTTAAGTTTGTGATATTTAAGAATAATTTTTTTATAAATATTAAAAATACTAGAGTTCCTCTTAATGCAATGATATTTATAGTGTTTTATAATAGTAAAATAGTCTTAATTTAAAGCATTATTTCTCGCCCCTAAATTTAGTCAAAGAATCAAATGTAAAATCTAGCCATTTTTAACTCTATCTAATTAAATTCCAAAATATAAAGGAAAACTAAATGCCACTATTTGTGAATTAAATAATTAATGAGCCATATTTGTTTGAAGCTCCTGAATCTACACTTTCAATAATTAATTCGAATGGTATAGATGCAGCTAAATCAATGAAAAATCTTCCACTTTTAATGTAATTCAAAAATACACTCTTATTATCACAGATTTCAAAGCCAGTTTTCTCATTGACAAAAGTAGTCCTAAAATTGACTAATATATCAAGACCAAAGCAAACATCTATAATTCTTTCCCATGCTGAAAATGCAGTTGTTTAGTCTGGTTCAAATGCTACAGTGAAGGGAATTGAAAGGCAGTTATAAACAGCTAATAGCATTACAAATAAGTCCCAGTTCATTCTGAACCTGTTGTTATGTTTCAGCATGAATTTCGCTAAAGAAATGTTACGTGGTTTAATGTAATACTTACGAATAATTTATTGACTTTTTAAGAACTTTTCTTTCATAGTTGGTATATATTCCTTGTCTCCCTCTGCATCTTCTAATTGCTCATCCATTTTCTAATTCAAACCGTTGCCTACTATCGAAGCAATAGTTCTCTATAAAAAATATTTAACTCAAAACAAATTTCGTACCTTTTTCTGATTCATTTAAGATGATGTGAGTATACCCTTGTTTTTCTTGTGTATATCAGGGCTTTTTCCAGATTTTACAGGACTAGAGCTGGAATTTGGAGCATCAGAATTTTTAGTTTAATATCGTTCAGATCTCCTCTGTGAGATGTTAAGGGGTTTTGGTCTGTGAGAATCAAACCTCATGGAATGCTCCTTGGAATCAAAACCCCAAAACCCTTTCAGTAGTTTGATTGAGTTTTTGATTGATAAAAGTAGACTATTAGTGCATACTTTATTAGGGTTTTAATAGGGTTTATGTAGGGGTTTAATGTTTAAATATTAGTATTTTAAGTGAGTATATGCGAGGTTTGGGGTCTGTTTATGACAGAGAGTATATAGATTTACTGTTTAAGTTGCGATATGAATGTGATGAATATAGTGAACAACTCAAGCCTGTTCTTAATTATACGTCTATAGCAAGGCTACTCCATAAATCTCCAGCAACTGTGAGGTCTCACTATCTATTAGCATTGAATTTAAAGAGATAGCATCTTAATTCTAAGCCTAAGAGACCCTTAAAATTTTAGCAGCATCATATCGATTATCTAATTAATGATAAGACTCTTAAATACTGGGCTCACTTCTCTTTGGCCTAGAGAGCTGTGATGTTTCATCGCCAATTTCCTGAGCTTCATAACTCTGCTTAATCTATAGCGAACATATATAAAAAGAACGGAATATCTTACAAGACAGTCAATCGCATCAAGAGAGTGATTGACTTTAATGATCCATTTTATAAGGATAATTTAAATTATATATTCGATTAAATGCAGAGGGCTTAAGAGCATAATATAAAGTTCATACACGCAGATGAAGCTGTATTTACATTCAATACATTTATATCAAGGTCTTGGTACAAGAGGTATAGTAATATAGAAGTTTATGACTAAAAAGTTAATATATAAACTCATGCAATCCTTGGTG
>ARYC01007670.1:0-19976 GCA_000711775.1 Oxytricha trifallax
AGTTTACTATTTCGCTTCATTATGAATAAAATACATTTATTAAAAAACAAAACATATGTTTTTAAATGAATAAATCCACCCGAAATTGGACTACTAATGCTCTCAATGTAAGTTTCACTCAAAATGATATAAGAACTAGCAGTCTCACTCTCCACATATATCGCTCCTCCCGATTAACTGATATCAAAATATTCTAGATAAGTATTTGAAATCGTTAAATCAAAGGTATTTGACTTTACATAAGCCAAGCCACCTGAAATGGCTTAAATATATGATATTTAAAAATCTGAAATTGTTAGAGTTGCACTTTCTAAAGCCTCTAAATATAAAAGTCCACCATTTTCTTGGCTATAAGAAGTTGTAAACATAGTATCTTATTCGATTTGCACTATTATAGATTTTCCTTTCAGGCAAGCAAACCCTGCATTTAATTAGCTGTACAAATTTTAAGCGTCAAGTTATGATATTTAAATACATTTTTTAATAAATAATTGGATAAATTAGTATAAAAAATAAAATTGTGATATTTACAGAGACTATGCTCCATCACCCTCCATGTATAAAAATCCTCCACTTCCTTACAGACTTTAAGATTTTATAATTTCAGCATTGCTTAAAATTACTGAGTTTTCCACTCCCTTTAAAAATAAAGCTCCACCGTTTCCATTAGAATATGAATCTTAAAAATATCCACCGTTCATTTAGAAAGATATTATCAGTTTTTTAATTTTTAAATTCTGTGCATGAATTGAAAAATAATGGAATAAAAATCGCATTTGTGTTTATATAAAAATTTAACACTTAATGTAAGAATCATCTTTATGATTAGGTTTTTAATATTCATTGATATTGTTTTTAGAACTGCATTTTCAGGAACTTCATGTATGAGTTCAATTCACTTATAGAACTAAATGATCTGGGTGGATATGTATAAATTTCAAAAACTTAATTTCAAAATATCAATACGTGCGGTGCTATCATAAGAAATAAGAAAGTTATTTATCGTAGAGATGACTTGACATAAAATAGCAAAAATAATATAAATTCTATCACTAATGAATGATGTTTTAAATTTTCTATAGAATTAGTAAACGCAAAGAAATATTATGCAAAATAAATTTATAGCTTTCCTAATGTCTATGAGACTAGAGTTAATAATTATCAGAGCCAGCTAAAACAAGCTAGCTCATAAAAATAAAGAATTATATTTTGTAATTCGAAAAATTTTAAATCTATTTGCTAGCATATCTGATTTAGGAAGTTTCAATCCTTATGTCACTTGTTCTATTACGAAATAATAATTATCAAAATAATATCTTAAAAATTCAATATAATTACATCTCATATTTTAGCTTTATAATACAAGCTTCACTAGTCCTTGCTTTTAAATTAACATTTGGTTCAGTACTTTTGAGAATTTTGGCTCTTAAAAAGATTCAAGGTCTGCCCCAGTCTGGGTCAACCCCCAATCTATTTATAATGATTTTATTTAAAAAATCGAATAAAATTAACATTCTAGAAAGCTTATTATTTTCTTATCTTAAAAAAATAAGATTAATAATTCATTTTATTTTATTGAATACAAGATGCAATACTACGGACAAATTTTAGATTTAGACTCATTCAAAGGCCATATTTCTATATTTAGCTCTACTTTCTAAACAAATAAACTTAAATTTGATGATTGTGATGTTGGCAGGTAGATTAAGAATAATGTCAAAACTGGCTTTGTCGATAGGTTTAATTTTATTTTTAACCCCAAAACCCCATATAAAATATTTTTATTCTATAACTATAGAATTAAAATTAATCTGGTTTCCATCATTAGGTAGTAAAACAGTGATATAAATGAAGAGTTTAATTTCTGTTTCTAACCACGATTACAGAATTGATATAGTAGAAAATTTGTAAGAAATTATTTTTAGTTGATATTCAATAAATTATAGATTTCAGTAGAATTCAGCGATCAAGGGATTGATATTTTTAGATATGAGGAGCAGACTTTAAAATAGCATGAGATTTATTATAGCAAAAAATACTTTCTCTTAGAATTTTGGATATTATCACAGCAATTTAGTTTATGTTAGAGCAAGGGGAAATTAGGGGCAGTCTATATATAAACTTAAATTTCATTAACTAAATCTCAAAATACTTAGTGTGTTTTTGTGTGTAAATTTTTAGTATTCCAAAAAGAAAAGTTTACAACAATTCCAGATAGCGAGACTACTTAATTTTGTACAGGTTATTTATTTGATAGAAACACCATAAATAATAACGCAGGGTGCCCTTTTTACTCTGGTGGAGCATTTCATATGTAATGTGTGGATTATGACTAACAATCTAATTTTGCTAATGATACTTTTACTCAGGCTAAACTTTACTAAATTTTACTAAAGTTAGATTGTTTTTGAGTCATTTAAATAGATATTTATACAATATTTTGATTAAATAGTCTTAGTTTAGCTTACTTCCAAATAAAAATGCTTATTTAGCTATGAGTTTTGTTTACAAAGAAGTGCTGTAAACTGTTTCGATAGTCACTTCAGGCAGATTTTAATTTGTAAATTTTATTTTTGTTGATTAATGTTTACTAAATCAAATGAAAAATTAAGATCCTATAGTTTGGACTACACAAGTAACAACTTCAGATAAAATTAATATAAATATAACACTGTGTCTGGTGGGTTTTCTTTGATCGATATAGTAGGGTTCCCTCGTGTAAATTTAACCAATGAACATACTAGTAATACTGGGGATTCCTGCAAAGAATTTGTAATTTATAATGTTCCAAACACTTACACTTTAATTTTTATAGTAAAAGCTGTATTATATAAATTACACAGCGACTGCTAACTTAATATCCATAACAGATATGATGAAGAATAATGCACTATATCCAGGGTACATGCTCTCATAGGGCATTTTGAAAATAGCTAAAACTTCATGGGTTGACATTAAAAATATCACGTTTTACTATAGCTTTATTATAGAAACTAGCTATGATAGCAAGAGGTCTAATTTATATGTTAAGTCACATACTGAATATATATTTTACTCAGTAATTTTAATTATAAGTGAATGCAATAAACTTCTAAGAATTTTATGGAAAACTTAACTTTGATAGATTCAACTTTTTTTCCACAAAAAATACAGTTAAAAAAACTTATTATCCAATCAGTTTAAAAATATAATGAACTTTTAATTTCTATATGGTGTATTTAACGGATTTGTAACTACAACGCTTGCAGCTGCAATTTTACTCAATGATGACAGACAGTATGGCTGTGGCTATCCACTTATGCGATTTAACAAAGACGACAGAGTGGATGTTTATTTTACAAGCAACATAGTATCTACAAGTTCATTCGGGAAAAGTCAAATTACCGGAGTCTATTTCATGACTTAATCATATAATGAATACAATCAAAGTCCTTTTAGTTTTTATTTAGCTTAAATTATTAATATTAAAACTAGAAACTTTCATTAACCCTCATAAATGATAAATAATAATACCTTAATTTTCAACTTTTTTATAAACACAGAAAATAGTCATATTGCTGAGGGGGTAAAGGGGTTTTAATATCTTTCCAAATTTCTCGGATCAAAATGGAATATACGCAAAATAAGTAAACTTTAACAGTATGCAGATTTCCTCTTATCAATGTTATTCTTGCAAAACAGCAACTTTTGAATTTTCTTGCGATAGCGTAGTTCTCAATGATATAAAGATTTATGATATAAACGAAGCCAAAACTTCATTAATAATAAAATGTATGTCAATTAAGTCCATTTTGAATAGTTTTATGAAAATTATACTCTAAATATATTCTAATAATATTTTTAATTATCTTCTCCTATAAAGTATTTGAGTGGAGCTCCCATGATTACATTTAGAGTTAAGAAACCATACATTAATTCACTATCAGTTTAAATAAAAATATAATGATATATGAAAATATTTAATTTAGTTTTGATAACTCCTACTGTTACAATTTCACTTATCACAGCATATAACGTCTACTAATTTAAATACATTTATAGTGATACACATTATCATTTAATTTAAGTTTATGACTCAGGAGGTAGACTATGGGATTTTGAGTATTCATCTACTACAAACGAATAAGAACCCAAAGTTATTTATGTATAATTTATGAAATTCTTAAATTATATGATAACCCACAGATTACTAAGTAAAGATTTCAAATATATAAACTTCTTATGAATTTGATACATATGGAAGCGGAGGTTTAATGCGGTTGAATTTAGATACAATTAGACTCAATTTTTAATCTGCTGTTTTAACAGATATAGCTGTTGGTTGGAATAACACAAATAAAGTATATGGCGGTCTCATTCTAGTTTTTACATTTTTATGTTGGATATCAAATAAATTTGAATTTTACGATATATAGTTGAGTCAGTGGGATATCTATACTTAGACAAAATAACGATTAATAACATGTACGCATCCCAAAATTCAACAGCAGGGGGTGGTAGATTTTTGTATTACAATCAAAATAAGACTTTTCAATTGTCTGTATCAAACTCTTAATTTACAATTTCACCCAATAATATATATTTTATTATTTTAAATGAGTTTTAGTTATACTTGCGTGCCCTCATTTTCGACAGACACTACAATTAAACCACTTGTGAATTAATTGAAATATGATCAGGGGTCTGTGTTTTAAATTAACACACAATTGAAAAACTTTGAGGGTATATTTACTAATAACACTTTTAGTGACTGTCCAAGAGCTTAGTTGGGCAGTGGCCTAAGTATATTTGGGAATAACAAGAGAGTCAACAAGATTACTCTTAACAATAATACCTTCACAAATCTATAAATATGGAGATTATAATTATTTTAAAAACATTTTTCTGATTTTATAGACGTATATTTATTGATAAATATTTTGCTCACAAATAACTACGCATTATTCGGTGGTGCAATTTATTGCGAGTACTGTTAATTCCTATAATTCTACAATAACACATTCCTGACTAACTACGCATACCAAGGCGGAGATATTTACTTAGTAAATCCAACAGACAACCCCTTGATTTTAGACTCTAATAAGTTCAAATAGAGTTCTAATGTGGCCACACAACCTGGTGGTTCTATCATGATTATAGATAATGTGACACTGTCTAGTTAGGTTTTATAGATTCAAATTATCACATCAGATACATCAAGTCCGGGATACTTTAGTGGAGTGACTGCATCACATGGAGCGATTTTGGCAGTTAACACTACTGGAAGCTATTTTTTATTTAAATTGATTATTTATCTATTCAATTTACGAATAAATATAGCATTTAGTTGACATTTTCAAACATAAACATTGAAAGCATTACAGCTACATCAACTACTATTCCAAGTGGATTGATTAATATAAATTTTACTGATGTCACTCAGACTTCAGCAAGTTTGAGGGGGGGGAGATATATTGAATCGATGAGTATATATATAATGTTAAATGAGTAATTATTTTTTATTATTTAAGTTATACTTTGACTATTTAAAATTAATAAAAATATAAAAACAAGAAATGGCTTCTAATAGAGTTTAAGTTAATTTATCAATTAGCAATTTTTAAAAAAAATTAATTATATTATTAGTATACACTAAAAAACTGACTCCCCCGATTAAGTACCTAATTGACAGCTGCAATTATATTTACTGATTGTAATATTAATACTGTAACAGGAATTGGAGGAAATATAGTAGAAATACGGAATAGAGTTAATATTAAATCACATAAAATTATTAAGAAAAGACTTTTTCACTCAAATATATGATTATTACATTAATTTATTTTTATGAATAAGTTAATTCTTCGAGCATAACGCTTGAAAATACTAATCTACTATCAATTTTAGGTAGTTCAGTTGGTGGTGGCGCTTTTCGATAATTAGCTATTCAATCTAACACTTTCTAAATGATTTTACAAAAAATACCTTAAAAACGGAATTTTTGCAGTCAATTTCAAATTGTCTAATCTTTATCCAAGTTTAATATAATCATGTATGCATTTACATAGTAAGTACTCGTAGATGAAGAGGTAGTTTTAGCTTTGCAAGCTCCAATGCTTTTTCTCCTGGTGGACCCCACATCCAGGTAAAACCCCTTCTTGCAACTGGAACAGTCCCCAGTCCCATTATTGCATTCGTAGCAGCTGCTGTTGCAAGGCACACAGTAAGTCGATTCTACTGTGCCTCTGCGATTGAAAAGCGCTAATCCGTATTACCCAGACGGGCATTTAAACTTATAGAAAATATCCTTGATTTAAAGAATCAAAATATACTTATTAATAAATTAGTTTTATTCATGCTTTTTTAAAAAAATTGGATAAAAAGTATAAGAGATTCTTATAATAGAAGTATGCATAGAAATATTTTATATTTTCTAAAAATATTTGCAATTGATTTAGAAACACATTGACCAGTTGAATTATTGGTTTAATTAATTTATTTAGAAATACAATCTCTAATATTTATTATAATTTTAATTAAGTTTACTTTTTTATTAATTTTAAAGAACTAAAATTCAAAAATACATTTTTCAATCTTATAGCAATTTCTAATAAAATTAAATTTTGGGGGTTCTTCCAAATTTATGTAAGTTTATTTATTTAATCAAAAGAACAATATTTATAATTTTTATAATATTGATGTACCCATCTCTGCATGCTTTTAATGTGGTAGGCGTATTTATAGGGCTTTAATTGCATCTGATGGCATTAGGATAAAACGTGTTCAATGTTTAACAATCTATAAGTTGACATTTTTATTTTATATTTGAAACTTACTTCCACAAACTTAGCTTCCTGAGACTGAAATTTAGAGAATAAAAACACTAAATTTTTTAATTTAGAAATTTCATCATAGCCATATGAACATATATCACAAGTAGACTGAGATGATGCTTCCATACACATTCCACTCCCAGTGTCTATAAAAATTATGTAAAGTGTTTGAATTTTATATATTACATGGTAGACAAGCTGTTTCCGGGGGGTCTCCTTATTTCAAAAAATAGCCGTCTTAGCATTAAGTACAGGTAACGACTCCCTAAGTTGAGACTTTTATAAATTATTCACAGTCAGTATAATTTTAATAAGTTTATGAATTTTTGAGATAAAATTTAACTTTGGTTTGAGTGCACAGAGCAGATGTTTGATATGTAGTGAATGAGAAAACTTGCAAAAATATTTTTAAAAATAGCCAAGATTAAAATACAAAGCGCTTATATTTTTGTAAAAATTTAATGATAAAACTAATAAAATGCATATAAATTTAAAGTTCTAGACATTGAAAGTTTCATAATGAAGAAAAACTTATTTTTGTCCTTGAAAAATATAATAACAGCTGTCTATTGTAAATACTCCCCTCTTATAAATATAAAATATTTTGATTTATGTTTATCTCGCTATTAAATCACAGTTTACCACATACTAAACTATATCTTACAGCATGTAGTAACAGAATTTTATTAAATATAGTATAAATAATTGTAATTTTAATCAGAAGTGGAGTCAATATCATAACATTAAGTGCATATAGCCGAATTTGAACTGGAACATTTAGCACATATCTTTGGATTGTCACATTATTTACACTGCTTAAAAGTGTTGTAATAAGACAACGATGTATCCAAAGTTAATGCTGAAACCCATCCCTTGTTCTATACTTCACCCTTAAATATGATAAATGAAATATATATTTGATTTTATATATTTTCACCAGGGCATGATTCAACCATATTGATAATTGCAAGATGAGCAATAAAATTGAATAGTTGTCGATAATTGAGTATATAAATTAAAAATATGTTGTGAATACTCTCCACAATCTAAAAATAGGATAAATGTTAAAATCTTATAATATAATTACATTTGCAGGTTCCAGTTGAATAATCAGTGACGTATGAGTTGTGAGCCTATTTGCAATCTTATAAAACCCCAAAACTTCAAAATTTAAAATTGATTTGTCTTATTTTACTATAAAATAGAAACAATTATATTGAAAGACTGTATTATTTAAATGTGAAGCAACTATAAAAATGAAAGTGTGAGAAAAATAGGTGATATATAAAAATAAATGCAATTATTGATGTTCAAATTTATTTTTGTTTAATCAAATAAAAACAATGCCAATTTGATATGTCTTTAGCTTTGGAGTTCTCAATTTATATAGATAGTAATGAAAATTCCATCTCCTAAACCAAATTAAAATTCTTTAAAATTTTTTTCATTCTCGAGGGTGTTGAGTGCTTTGAAGACATCGAAGTTTTCTTTTGTTTATCAATGATTAAAGAATCTTTCACTAAAATAGTCTCTAAATCTTCTTGGAGTGTCATGGGAATCTTTCTAGTTGCAGATTCAAACTTATTGAGAATACTTCAAAACAGCAATTAATTCTTGTTCCTGCTTCTATTAATTCGTTCATCTTATTATGAGTTAGAGTCATTATACTTAGAATTAGTCCTTTGATGATTTCTTCGCCATATATTAATGATTCTATTTTATTTGTCATTCGGTGTCCTCAGACATGAACATATGCTGGTTTCTTGCTGTAAATATCTCTTTATAAGTCATTTCATTATGGGTTATTACTTTTTAAAGGTACTCATTTTTTAATTAATTACTAGATATTCAATTATAGTTATTTCAATTATTTTTTTATTTACTTTTATTATTTTAACAATCATCGAATTATAAAGTAAAACTATAATTTAGGTTTACGCAGAATGTTAATTATTCAGGATAATTCAATGACTATGTTTTAAACTTTAATTTATTTAGTTACGAAAATGCTATATTAAATCATAGCTGTAATATTTTAAAAGATTATTAAAGTTTATTTGTTAATAAATATAGACCATCAGCACATTAAAAACATAAATATATCTTTAAAAAAGTATATTAATTTGATTAGAAAAAATATAGCATACAAAATATTATTAATTATCATTAAAAATAGCACAATCATATTAAAATCATTGAAAAAATGATTAATGTAACTTATTAATTCTTCTCATTTTTTATAGTAAGAAAATAAAATCATTTAAAAATGAAATTTTACATAATAATTGTGATGAATCGAAAGATAAATTCATATCTAAACCTTAAGTAAAATTATATATATTTACTAAATTATGTCTCTTTGATATTTCTCCAGAAGTAAATTCTAATATATGACTATGAGAATTAAATTTATGTGTTTGATTGTGAACATGTAACAAAGATTTAAGTTGATGTCGCATTTGTGACTGCCACTTCTTGACACGAATTACACCCGTAAACCTTCTCTCAACATTCTATATTTAAAAACAATTTTTACCATAATGTCTCTTACTTAAACATTTACACTTTTATTTGATTTTATTAAATTATGCAATATCGGTAAGAGTCTATATGTAATTTGTAATAATTTAATTTTTTTTTCTTAAACATGTAGCTAATGCACTGCTGTAAAATTCATCTTTATTTGCACCTATAATAAAATATTAAAATTTAAGATTAAAACTCAATGATAGGATTAGAGTCACATAATATGTTTGTGATAATTTTATAGAAAAAAGCATTAGTTTTGACTTTATTCTTACAAGGTTATTGATGAGTTTATGTTAGGAAAAATCCAAGAATTATTATAAATAAATATAGAAATTTTAAGGATGAGATTCGGATCTATACAAAATATATATTTATTTATTCATATCTTATCAATATTAAATTTGTAATATAATTAATATAAATAAAAATAGATCTTCCATTTATATTAATTTGCCTTCATTGTTATTTAAATATTGCAAAATTCTATATTAATCATTTATCTATAATTATTAATAACTTTTTAAAAAAGATATCTTACCACATTATAAATTTAATAATTATTGTATTTTGTTATTAATTCTATTTTTATCTTATTTATTTTATAGTTATTTAGTCACACCATATTAATAGTTTTATTTAAGTGTTAAATTAGCTGGAGTAGTTAAAGCCATGAGTGGATGTTGTTCAAATGTGAAGAGTGCACCTCCTGATGTAACTGTTACACATTCAACTTAATTTAATTTTTGCAGTTAAAATATAAATATGTCTTAATTATTCATTAATTCTATATTTTATTGTATTCTTCTGTACTAAATAAAGAAATCAATCATTAACGGTATATCTTGGGCTTACGGTTTGAAATAATTATAAATGAAAATTATTTAGAATATATTTATATTAAATTTATGAAGTTTTTCTCTGAAGTAACATACTTCAGGTGGCATTAATAAATTAGTGTCAGGGTCAACTGAGCAGCAATTTGGGCCTTATCTCAAGCAATTAGTTTAATCAGTTTTAGGTGTAATTATAGAGTCAATTGCATCAAATATCAGGTTGTTGATTGAGTAGTTTAAATAAAAAGTATAATAAAAATATAATTACATATGATTGTGAGTGATCTTCCAACTAGAAATGTCCAGTTATCTCTCATTTTGTACTAAACTGTGATTTGAGTGCCATCTTGAGAATCTATTATTAGATTTAGGCCTGAGGAGTAATAATCTATATACTGGGGCATGTATTGTGGTGCATTTGGCTCTCTTAACATGGCATGAGTACCTGACTTCAGTAATATCTTACAAATACATATACTTTTTTGCATAAAATGATTAAGAAAAGGTTAGGATATATAATAAAATTTTATTAGTAAAAATCTTTACTGTATAAGTTTCATATCTAGCAGCAATATCATAGGCTTTTCTAAAATAGCTATTTTTATAAGTAAAATATAAAAACAGCAATATTTTTTTATATATTCTAAGAGCATCAAATATAGTATTAAATGAGTCAGAAGACGACCCAGCAATACTATCCACAGCCTTTGTGTTTTGCACTTTATCATATGCATTTACATAATACGAATAAAAATACTATGTTATTTTTTAGAATTTGATAGCCATATTATTTGTAACGGTTTTAATAAAAATTAAAACTCACAAATTCTTCATCAATCATTAGTGGGGAAGTTTCCTGTCAAGTGTATTTTTTTATTATATATTTTTTAATTTATGTATAAAATTTTTTAATTATCTATTTTTTACTCATTAAATGGCTAAAGGATTATTGAAACATTTTTAAAGAGATAAATAGATATATAGCAATTTTTATTTTCTAGTATCATAACTTGAGATATAGAACGATATTTTTATTATAATTCTTACTAAAAGTGATGAAAAACTAATAAAAAATAAGATGATATTTTAATGAAAACAATGTTCAACATAAACAATGTCTATAAATACTACATGAGCTATAGGTTAAATTTTTGAACTACAAATATGTGAAAATCAAAGAAAGTGTTTATGGTTATCAAAAAAATAATTTTATTGAAAAAATATAAATTTTCTTGACAGGAAACTTCCCCCCCCCCCATCATTATTTTAATAATGTATTAAATTGTTTATTTTAATCAGTGGTTCAGGTGGAGTATTTTACATATAAAATATGGCAAAACTTTAAATGAATTCGTTGATAATTAGTAACATCGATACTGCTTCCAAAATGAATGGATCTTTCATATACTCTAAAGCCACAGACCTAGATCTATAAATCAAGAATACCAATTTAGTTTGCACTGCCACAGAAAAAGATTATGAATTTCTTTTTAATTTCATGTTATATAATAAATTGATTTTTAAATAGGGAAATATTGAAAATTTATATATAAAAATATAATCTTCGATTATTATATAGATTCGAATACTTTTAATCCGAGTATATTAGATAGAGGTGGAGCAATTTAAATTGAGAAGGCTATACAAGATTAAATTTATATTAAATTCCATTTTTAAATAATTTATAAAATATTTATTGATTTATAAAATATAAAGATGTACAGACTAGCAACTTGACTATATCAAACTGTTACAATGCTTTAAATGGTGGTGCTTTCTCACTGATAAATTAGAAATATTTACTTTTTAAAATTTACATTATATCAATGATAAAGTCGTCATTGGTAGAAACAGGTTCTACTATAACTGGAAATAGAATATAAATTTATAAGCTTTATTAAATAATTATTCTTAAAAAAATAGTGCACTGAAAGGCGGTGCTATATTTTGCGATGAGTGCTCTTTATCACTAACATCAACAAAATTCATCTCTAATTTATTCCTTAATAAAGTAAAGGTTTTGTATTTTTAATTTATTTCTATTGAATGAAGGATTCATGGGCGGGACTCTATACATATAAACAAGCATTAGTTCTTTAAATTTACAAGATATCACAATTTAAAATTCAAAAGTTTCAGGAACATAGTCAACAGGGGGGTCTATTTACTTACAAGGGAATGAAGCCTAGAATTAAGATATCTCCAAGACACTTATTATTAGTAATATAACAGTCACAGATACCTAGTCGGGTAGCTATGGTGGATTTATTAGTATTCTCATCTTGAAAATGTAAAGTAAAAGGCTGATATTTTAAAAAATTGAATTTAATTAATAACTATCTTACAATATAAACTATCCAGGTTTATAGCTTACATTGTCTAACGTAAATGTTACTTAATCATCTGCAGTCAATCAAATTTTAAAATCTTAGATTAATTAAATTAATCAAGGAGGACTAATCTATGCTAAAAACCTGAAATCTTTGACTGTCTAATCACCTGCAATATACAAAACAATATCTTCAATTGGTTAAGGCTAATTTTTAAAATCAGAAAGTTTAAATGCTGAAATCACTCTGACTGACTATATTAATTTTTTAAATTGATTTTATTTTAGACTTATAAGTGATTTGTAGCCCCAACAATTTTGATTCAGAATTAGAGACCTAGCTTTCATAGTAATTTAATTATCTTGAGTTATTTTTTTCATCTTTGACATCATCTACAGGAAAATTAGGTTCAATTATAGATGTTGTAAATGCTAAACAACTTTCAATTTCAAACCTTAATCTAAATAATTGCTACACAGCCACAAACGGTGGAGTGTTTAACCTTTAAAACGTAAAATCTTTTACAGATTAATATTCCACATATTCAAACATAATTGCTGTGAATGGAGGTCTAGGATTTATACAAAATAGTGATATTTCATTTAGTCATGGTACCTTCACAAACATATTTGCTAATTAAGCAGGAGGATTTTACTTGAAGGATTATGCGCCAATAGGGTTTTAAAACTGCACATTTACAGACTTTTACTCTAAAACAAATGGTGGTTTCATAGAAATTTTTGGCTAGAGTGACAAAAACTCACCCCCCCAAAAATTATACATTTGAAATTGTATATTGATATAACTTGACCTCCTGAATAAAGATTTCTTAAGAACTAGTCGTACGCAGATAATAGTTTCTGAGATATTCAACTTCCTATTTTTAAAAAATCATATATAAAATCAGAAAATTTGGCTTTTAAAATTTTTTCACAAATATCTAAAAAAAAACATTATAATTCTCACTATTTTATCATTTTCTGTCTTTTAATTAATTACTCATGAAATAAATTAACGTTTTTCCTCATATTAAATTTGAAACAAATTTTGTGTTTTTTTGTAAAAATCAAAACATTACAAATTTAAGCTACTATACATCATTATAATATTTAAAAAAATTTGCTTCAAATTTAATATGAGGAAAAACGTTAATTTATTTCATGAGTAATTAATTAAACGACAGAAAATGATAAAATAATGAGAATTATAATGTTTTTTTTAGATATTTGTGTAAAATTTTTAAAAGCCAAATTTTCTGATTTTATATATGATTTTTAAAAATAGGAAGTTGAATATCTCAGAAACTATTATTTGCGTACGACTAGTTCTTAAGAAAACTTTGCTCAGGAGGTCAAGTTCTATCAATATACAATTTCAAATGTATGCCTTAGGGGGTGAGATTTAGTCACTCTAGCCAAACTTTTTAATCAGATAGCTCACTAGACCCTGAAAGTACGAACTATAAATTGATTTAAAGTTATGATATCACGATTAAGAATTCCACTTTTAGAAATTTCTATGCTGGGAGATTTGGAGGGGCTTTTTATCTATAACTTTATATGATAAAAAATCAAATTTGTTTTATTATAAACAGCTACTACTTGAATAATTTATACTTAACTGACGTAAGTTTTTACAAAATTGAATCAAAAGATCATGGTGGTGTGTTTTATATAACCAAGATAAGAAACTCAGTTACATTCTCCACTATCTCCATAAAATCATAAAACATCTTTTCTGAATTATATGCAAGCGGATAGTCTAAAGAGGGCGCTTTTATGTATTCTAACTGTAATTAACTTAAAGTATCATTGCAAAACACGATATTGATGGATTGAAAAATTTCTCATAACTTCAACAATATTAATCGCATTTACTTATTTCATCATTTTAATTTAAGTAATAATTGAATGCAATGCTAAATACGAGGAATAAGTAAACGAATAAGTTTTTTCAACTTAAATATCTTTGACAAGTGTGGCTTTTTCAATATATAACGCTATTGGCATAGATTCTTCTTCAAATATTTTCAGATACTGTTTTGGGTCATTTGAGGGTAGTGTGTTTAATTTAGAAATGACTTAATTTAATGACAAAAATTAACATTTTTTAAAATCAATATTAGAATTTAATTCAATATAATTATTAAATTAAAAAGATACTAAATAGGGAGTGCCTTCAGGTGACCGTGGATCCCATATGTGTTACTTTCTATTTAGGATTCTTTTTGGTCTGGTAATCCGACCATATAAGCCTAATACTATCTCATGCAGGAGATGAAAGCGCCCAGAGACCTACCTGCAAATAACAACGAGCTAGCGGGGTTCAATCGCCCATGGGGAGAGCTCTAGAGAGCCGATTTCCCTGCCATTACGCCGTTAGTTGGCAGGGTGGATACAGTCTAACAAGGCTGGCTAGAAGGGAGGCAGGGGGGGGAAGAAGTGGGACTGCATTCCACACAGTGATGAATGGCGGACGTCAGGAGCACAGAGGAGCCGAGCAATTGCTAGTCTTTTCCGCTTTTCCTCTTAAGTGGGGTTTTTTGGTTTTTGGGGGCTCAAGGTTATGTGCCACGTCATTCACACCAACTATGTCATGACCCAAGGATGCAAATATTGGGTCATGTTATGACCCAGAATATCTCGTATTAATTTAGCTCTAACTATTCTATTCTAATTCATTATAGATTGTTATACATTAAAATTAAATTCTGAGTTTTATTACAATTCAGCTTTGTATGGTGGAGTGTTTTACAGCACTTCTTCAAAAATTAATCTCTAAGGCACTAAAATTTATGAAAATTCAGCGCTAATTGGAGGGGTGTTTTATCAAACAGACAATACAACAATAATCACTAATAATGTTAACATTTCAAGTAATTAAGCTTATTATGATAAGAACCTTTAAAAATTTAATTTATTATCATAGATCTTTGGGAATTAATTAAAATTATTTTTCAACAGATTTGAATTATAACAAGGTGGTGTCCTATTTTCAAAGAACGGCGTTACCTCAAACAACACATAAAAATGCAAATATACCTTTACTAACACAGTATTCTAAAATATCTTGACAAGAGAAGGAACAGGAGGGTTGGCTTTTATTGATAATAACCTGGCTTCTCTCTATTTCATATAATATATTTACAAATTATAATGATATTTCATAAAATCTACGATTTCTGAAATTTTCGCTTATGAATCTGCAGGTTTCATTTTTACCATCATTTAAATAATAATAATAATAGTTTAATAACTGTGCATATAACAATTAATTTCAAAATCAACGTGCAGAATATTGAAATAGTGAATTCTACGCTCTAAAACATCTTCTCAAGTGAAGTAGCAATTATGGTATCCTCTTCTAAATTGCTCTACTTGACAATCTTAATATATTATTATTATTATTATATAAGATTTATGAATTCTTCCTTTTGTTTATAATAAAAATCTCAAATTCACAGATTCAATGTGACACTTTATATGATAGCAGTAGTGAAGGTCTTCTCGGCAGTTATTTAGATTCAACCACTCCAAAATTCACTCAAGCTTCAACTTTTGGTATTCTAAATGCAAAAAACATATCCATAACGTCTAGTATATTTTCTAAATGCGGGATATCAAAAAGCGGAGGACTTTTCAATTTACAGGAAACTAGCATTTATATCAGTGACTCAGTGTACTTCGACAATTCTGCAGGCTATGGAGGGGTCATAATATTACTTCATGGAAAGGTTAACTGTTCTCACGACCCCCTACCCCCCCACACCCCCCATAAAATATGCCATTTTATATGAAAAAATTTAGTCCCACAGCCTAAATATAATTCCATCATGACATCTCAGTCTCATGACATTTTATATATATAAAATTATTATAAAATTTTCAAAATTTTTTCTCATATTTATAGTCTCAAAACAATAAAAATTTTTATTTTTGGTATTTTGCAATAAATTCGCCAACTTTTCATACTAACAAAGGAAAAATAATATTATTATATTTTTGGGGGGAAATTTCCTGCCCCAAAATTTTATATGCACCCAAGGTGGAAAGTTTCCTGCCTCCTTCATAAGTTTCCTGCCCCACACATAAAAATATGTAATTTTTAAAACTTTCAAAGAATTTTTATCATTAATTATGATTTAGTTATTTTTAATTTAGCTTCAATTATCATTTCTTCTTTGATAATAAATTAATATTTTAATGGAAATCACATAATTATTAATAAAAAACAATTATTTTAGCCTTGTTTATAATACTTAATTTGATAAAGAATAATTATGTACTTTGAGAATTATATATTAATAATAGTTTTTTAGTACATGGTAATGGTAATAGAAATTGAAATTTATTGTTTCTTTCAAAATTATCGCAAAGAACATAAAATTTAATATTGGGGGCAGGAAAATTTCCCCCAAAAAATATAATAATAATTATTTTTCCTTTGTGAGTGTGGAAAAGTTGGCGAATTTATTGCAAAATACCAAAAAATAAAAATTTTTTATTGTTTTTGAGACTATAAATATGAGAAAAAATTTTGAAAATTTGATAATAATTTTATATATAAAAAAAATGTCATGAGACTGAGATTTCATGATGGAATAAGATTTAGGCTGTGGGACTAAATTATTTTTATATAAAATGGCATCTTTTATGGGGGGGTAGGGAAGGGGTAGGGGTGTCGGTGTGCAAGGGGTAGGGGAGGGGTAGGGGTGTCGGTGAGAACAGTTAACGTGTAAAATTCTAAGTTTTATGGGAATTATGCAAGCAGAGGAGCTGTATTTTACTTAAGTGATGACTCCGAGTTGATTATCAAAGGGTCAAGTTTCTATAACAAAATTTAAATGCTAAAAAAAATATAAAAATTAATGAACAATTTTTTATTAAATCAATATGAGAACTATGCCTATAAAGAGGCTGGTGTAATATATATGGAAACTGGGTCATATGCTACTATAAAAGATTCAGAATTTTACAAAAACTACGCTTACGAAAACTCTGTGCTTCAAGTCTTGGAGGGTTCTAAATTGAATAACATTACACTTGATTAGTGTGATATATATTAAAATAATGCACAGAAAAATACCGTTTCCGTTATATAAGGAGATATGCTTATTAAAGATTGCAGTTTCAATAAAAACTGGGCTCTGGAAAAAACTAAAAACATATTTGCTGGTTTTTCTAATCTATATATTTTCAATACTGTTTTTAGAGGTAAACCTTTAAGCCGATAAATTTATTTGTAATACGGAATTCGCATTTAAAACCCTTTATTTTTATAAAAATAAGTTTGCCTACCTAGGTAAAACTCCTTTAGATAGATTATCAGAGGAATTAACTCTAGGTTCCTTTATTTTTGTAATTTTGGATGTAAATTTGCTGATTTAATCATGCTTTTTCTAAACTGGAGTTGCAGAAAAAGGAGGAGCAATTTATATATCTGGTGATGCCACAGTGCAAATTTAGAGCTCTCAGTTTAGCGAGAATTACTCTTCAGGGAAAGGGGCTGCCATCTATAATAATTTATGTTTAGAAATTTTATCATTATTTATCAAATTATTGTATGGTACAGGATTCAAGGAGATTATTGCTTAAAAATAATAAAAATGTCAAAGTTTTTTCAAGAAATATTGCTTATATTTAATAGTATTACAAATGATACTAAATTCACAAATAATTGGTCAAATGATATAGGAGATGATATCTGTGCTACAAATTCCAACGGAATACTAAAACTGCAAAAAGTTAGTAAACTCAAAAGTTTAAATTAATTTATACATTATTTTTGTCAATTTATAAATTTTTAGTTTATTACTAATCCAAACACTTACCTCTCAATTTATGTTGACTAAGCATAACTAATAATGGATTAAGTAACAATTTTTTTGTTTTAATATTTATTAAACAATGAAAGATTTGGCAACTCTTATGGAATAAATGGATTAAGGATCAGCTTTATGGTGCACTGACTGTCAAACTATCTAGATAACCAAATCCATATTCTCAAACTCAAAGAGTAACCAGGGTGGATTCTTTTACATAGAAGAATCATCTAAAAGTAAAAATAAAGGTGGCGTAGAAGGCAAATACATTCACAAACATTTAAATTGTTAAGCTGATATTTTACTAATAGATCTTTTAGATATATTATAAGGATATGATCAATTTTCAATTCTCAATAAAAATAAATTAAATATTTTTATTAAATTATCAAAGACTCTCAGTTCTTAAATTCATATTCTAAAGCAGGTGGAGCAATTTACCTGAAAAACACAGAATTTGTAACATTTGAGAATTGCCTATTCCAAAACAATTCAGCTTATAACATTTCTTCAACAAGTACATAAGTTTATCAAGGCTCAGGTGGTTCAATATACTACGATTGTGATGCCTTAACACTCTCATGCTAGGTCAAAATAAAAAATAGCAAATTTATCAAGAATTATGCAGATAGGCAAGGTGGCGCCATTCATTGGGAATAACTAGAGCCAATATTTTCGGGGACAAATGAATTTAAAGATAATTATGCTTATTAATTTAAAACCCAAAGTTTATCATCAATTATTTTAGCTAATTGTATTTAAATTAAATTTTAAGTAAAACATACTATAATAACATGATAAAACAGATGTTCATATTGAAATAAAAAAAACTATCATTTTAATTACTTCACACATAACATTTTGGGTTTGATAAATACGGTAATAATATCTCTTGTTTTGCATAGAAGATATCAAAAATTGATGAATAGCTTTACAAATAATCATTACTGAAGATAGGAATGTAAACAAGATTGAGATAATTGGATTTGATTTCTGATCAGTTAAACTAAAATAATAATACTTCAAGCGTAGTGGCATCTTAGCAAAGTGGTGGGACAATCAAAACCCCTTAATGAGGTTTATAAATGCTTTGATTTGTAGGAAATTTGTTAGGGGTGGGGGTTATTAATCAAATGCGAGACAAAAATAGCAAGCTTTTGGGGTCTATTAATGATGAAGAGTATATAAATTTAGTGTTTAAACTGCGATACGGAGTTGATATATACAGTGAATAAATCAAACCAGTACTAAACTGTAAGTCTATTCAAAACCCCAAAACCCCTTAGTGAGGTTTATAAGTGCTTTGATTTGTAGGGTATAGTTGGGGTCTTATTGGGGTTAGTAGAGAAAACGCAAGTTTTATGTGAATTTAATGAATATTTAATGAGTATTAGTGTACTTAATTCAAACGAATTTTATTTGCTTGTCTTTGTTATATCTCTGGAAATTTGCTCTCTTAAGTGGCACAAGTATGTCATCCAATGTTTACCTTGGATAAGAGGGAGCACTGATTATTATCATCTCAACTATCTTTTTTATTTCCTTGCATACATTTTCTTACTTAATATGCTTTTAAGCTAAACAGATTGATTATTTTTCAAATTTTGTACCAAAGTAAGCCATACTTTCCATATCACTCTCTAATATAATA
>ARYC01007671.1:0-15790 GCA_000711775.1 Oxytricha trifallax
AGTTATATCAACTTACTATATCTCAGGTGCTTGATACCCATAAGTGCCCTCGCAATTGGTGTTCGCCATTCCCCAGTCGCATAGATTAGGTACCCATCGATCATCCATGAGAATGTTTTCGGGCTTGATGTCGAGGTGAGCAATATTCATTTTATGAGCAAATGCCACTGCCTTAATTATACCATAGCTTATAAAAGCCACTTGCTTGGGGTTCAGCCCTTCCTTCATCACTTTGCGGAGTTCAAATGGATAATACTCGAGCACGAGAGCAACATAATCATTCAAGAAGTGCACTTCGTTGAGCAGTTTTACAACGAATCTTTACGAGGGGTCTTTAGTCCTGTTCAATATCTGAAGTTAGTTAAGTTCATTGTTCGGATTGGTTTGGCTAATAACTGGCACCTTCACTGCAACATGGATAGTATCCTTTTAAGGCTTGAATAGAACATTTCCAGGGAGACACTGGCACTTGTAAACTCTGCCATAAGAACCAGAGCCAATTAAAGATTCTACTTTCAAGTACTTCTTCTCCAATTCCCACTTGTCAATTCGTCAATTTCCTTATATGCAACATTCAAGTCTTCCCCCAGCTCTCCGTTCATCTCGATTTCTTGATGGTGCAACTGTGTTATTTAACCCAATAATTATTTGATAAGGCCTTCTCTTTTCAATGAAAAGTTGTAATTGTCAATAGTGCGTTGCAATAAATTCACCTGCTCCTTAGTAAGATTGACTAAGCTTTACTTGCTTATCAGCGCTATGTCTATATTATCAATGCTTATCTCATGCTTGATTTTGTATTATTACACGATCGACTTTTTGATATACTTATGTTGTGGATTTAGCTATGAAAGAGCATACTCAAGTCCTTGGTTGTATTTATTCTGATCGTTTGCTAAATTCTAGAAATGATTAATGCAACGCTGGAAATCACTCTGCTTCTCCCCTTTTGATATAAATTGGTCCTCAGCTCTATTAAATTGGCAATTATAATCATTTTCAAGTCCTAATCATCGGAAGTGTCTGAGATTTGGCTTAATTCATTCTATTAATGGCCAACAATTTATCTTGGCCTGGAATTGTTCCATCGATTTTTTATATTGGGGTTTTTAATAATTATAACTGATTCTGACGATTGATAACTATTATACAGCTTTTTCTCCTCCTCTTCATCGTGCATTGAACCAGTTTGTCCTCAATTGAGCCTTTACTTTGCTATACACGTAGAAGTTAAAGCTCCCCTTACCATCTTGCATGCCTACTGATCGATGTTTTTGAAAGAACTCGAAATTCTGGAGACCGAGGTTTACTAAAGTCGTTTTCGATGTTTAAGTCCAATCCAGTGCTTCTACCCAAGGGGATTGATTGATGAGTTTCACAATGCTTTGTCTGGTGCTCATACTCATGACTGTATCAAACACGTAAACGTGAGTTAATTTCATTTGAGTTGGCGTTATCAGGGATTGCATTGTTTCAATATCATAACAATAGAATTCGATTTGATCCAGAGCATTTACTATATGCTTGAAGTTACTATACGCGATTTTATAACTCCTCAGCTTTTCTACACAAAAATCAACTCTATTTGAAACGATTTCAATGCCAACACTTCTGCACTAATGCAAGAGTGCCACCTGAAAATTAACCTGCCCAAAACCTGAGCCCAAATCCAGAAATATCGAATCTTTTGAGAACCCCAACTTGTAGAATGAGGACATAACTTTCTCAACGCCACCTTGAGTGATTTCCCCATAACCAATTTGTGCTTTGCTCTGTCTTAACTGTACTCCCAACTCAAGATTGTAGTGGGCTCTGGTGACATGCCTGTGTTTTAGCTAGTTCTATTAGTCTTTAGGCTTGACTTAATGGATATTCCCCCATTAGTAGGCTGAGTCCTTCTTGATATTCAACAGCATGCAATTGGGAGCTTCTTTCAAGTCCTTTTCTTTCACTGAGGAATCGATCTCATTGATTCTATCTCCTGCCATTGACTACTCCTCCTATGAGTAGACTCTATTGAACGATTTGTTGGACTTCTATTAGTTTTATTCAAGGTGGGCAACAGACGGGGTTTCGGTAATCACAAGACGCTTAAGTGATTCTGTGAAAAATTGCGAATTCAAGCTGTAATTTTATTCTGATTGCGGAATTGCAGGTTATTTTTGGAAAAGCAGTGGCTGGTTGAAAAGAGATCCAGAAGAATAAACATACATTTATGGCACAACATCCTGAGAGTGATTGATGTTCAATACGTTGCTAGTCATGGATGCTTATGGCGAAAGTGCAGTAAATAAAGCCATTGCAGGATTGGGTTTGAAGAGATCAGAAACTCCTGGATTAATTCTAGTGAAAAAGTCTAACTTGCACTGAAACTTTGGCTTTATGCAAACTGGCTGAAACACATTTTGACTGGAAATTTTGCTTTGTAATTGCTGACTAACCTCTGCAGGAGATAATTATCTTGGTATCTCGTATTATATTGGGCGGAACTCTTCCAGGTTAGTATTAATGAGCAATTGATGACTTTGGTGTGAAGGTAAGGGGTTTCCCATCATTGGGTCATCATCGATAGATTGATCTGGGATTAATGCACTTGATTTGATCATCTCCTTTGGTGAATGTTCCACAACGTCAACATCACTCATGATTTCTTGCTTACCTGGGGGTAGCTCCTCTTGAGATTCATCGGTAATAGTTTCATCCATGTCGATTTGATCCTGTTCGTGGAATTCCTATACAGGGGTTGTGGGTGCGATTTGTACTTCCATTTCCTCTTCCTCCTCAACATTTTCGACATTATCAATCATTTTGGCATCTAAACAATCAATGAAAAGAATCAGGTATTACCTTTAGCTTGAGATCGCTTAGTAACATGGGGTTTAGAATTAGAGACCTTTTGTTCCTTAGCTATGGCAATAGCTTTGGTCTTTGGGAGTACCAATTACTGCGGACATTTGTGCTTTCTCAAGCTGTCCTAAGATACTGCCTTATGGCCGCATTCGTCACAAGAGTGCGTCTTATGCTTCATTTTAAACTCTTTCCAATTAGTTTGGTGGTCCCTTTAAAATGTGATCATAGTAAGTAGAAGTAGCATTAAATATAGTAGGAACTTTGCATTCCATATGGGTTGAAGAGGTGACCTCACTCTGTTCTGATTGATTCTTTCATATCTTCATCACAATTTCTACTTGCGGAGGTATGCGCACGTCTGATAAGACTATTAACAGATCACTTGTATTGAACGGATTTCCTAGAGCCTAATGTGTGCAAGTTAAAATGAAAAATTAATTACAATTACAATGCCGCTCTGGGGTTTTAAGGGAGCGGCGTCAAATGGAATTGCAGTTAAACATTTTTATAATGGAGCAGCTAACCAGTTGAGTTTGGTAGCTCACGACTGTTAATACATGTGTCATTTAGTTAGACAGCTTGAATATACTCAAGAGAATTGCAATTGCAGATTTAAATGCCAATGGAACATTTTCCAGACAAAGGTTTAATTAATTAATGGCAATATTAATATAAGGAAGCTAAGATAAATATAGGAATGTAAACAATCGCTTTTGACTAAAGTAAAGCAGTATAGAATAAAGTGTATTATGATAGAATGCTTAAGTAATAAGAAGCAGTGATTAGTGAATGGATTAGGGTAAATGAATTTTTATGTTTTGATTATTTTTCAAGTGGGGGTTTAGGAGATTTTGCATATCTAGTACTCAGGACTCAGGCAACTTGTTCTCAAAAATGAAGCTTGTGGATTCTGCAGCTGCAATCGTATACCCAGAGTTCCTTAGAGTAGAGTTTGACATAGTAGGTGGTGGTTGGTTTGCACTTATTGCCAGCAGTCCTATCGGGGAGGTTGAGAGCCTTCTTTGCCTTGTCCAATTGCTTTTAAAGTCTGGGCTTCAACTTGGGCTGTGCTATAACTTAATCTTCAATATCGGGATACACCTTCCTTTCTAGCTTCTCAGCATCATTACTCTTGAGTACTACGGCCTTGGGGTCAAGCAAAACCCACATCTGATCCTCCAGCTCCCTTGCTACAGCAAGAAGTCTTGATGTTTTGGTGCATTTATAACCCACACTCCTCATGGATTTGTTCTCCTTCAACCATTTATCGAGTAAGATATTCAGGCACATGAATCTCGAAGTTTGGGGTCTGCAAGGAATGTCAACGAAGAAGTTGACCAGCGATTGGAGTATCATGGCAATTCGCACCCCCTGAGTTGTCAATGCTCGTGTTGAATTAATAGCGTGTCTCGAAGGATTGCACAAAGTTTTCGACTTGTGATTGCGCTAGAACTTGCCAGGCTTCCAAACAATAGAGGTGTTGAACTCGACGACTGGGAACTTGTCAACTTTCAAGAATTCAAACACGTCAACTTGGATATCACTTAGAACTTTGAAATATTAAAGCTACTCGCTCACATCGCAATTGTATTCGTCGATAAAGGAATGGAATAGCTTACTGAAGCTCTTACGGAGCTGGCCATTTAAATAGCTTTGGAACACTGTGGCTTTCAAAGGGTTGAAAATCTTTAAGTACTTCTCAGGCATTTTCTCTATAGTCCTTGGTGAGAGATAGAATAATTCTTACCATTGGCGACCTCGCCATAACGCTTATTTAGTAATGAGAGGTAAGCTGTGTTATAGACCATGTTTCTTAGCTCAAGCAGCTGCTCTGGTTGCAACATCAATACGATGTTAAGCTTACGTTCAATCAAGCCGTCGGCAGTGTCTTCAAAAATAGCAACTGCCTTCATTATGCTCACCTACATATGGATTTAAAATCAATGTCTTACTGATTTGTCTGGAATCTCTAGCAGGTAAATGGGAGGAGAGATTGTGAAAGGTTCCAGTGATCCTTTAGCATGAGATCGAATTTCATTAACTTGACTTGGGGCTCAGGATAGTTGAAGAAATCATAGGCAGTGTCGATAGTAGAGCCAGTCATCACTTGGGGTTGTTTGGATTCCTCAAGTTGATTTTCCTTGACTCCCAATAGTTGAAGGCCAGCTTAAGTATTCATAAATGAAGATGAGGCAAAATTAGGAATAGCAGTGTCAATCACGATTTCTTCAGCGTCAGAGTCTTCTATGATTAAGGGCTTGTGCATGCGTTGATGGTGTCTGCTCATTGTGCGTTTAAGCATCCATTTGCCACAAACTTGGCAAGGAAGTTGGTCGAACTGGCTCTACGATTTTGCATATCTAAAGTTAATGAAGATAGGGCACGATCATCGTGCTGCGTGGGGGGGGGCTTTGCGGGCGTGGTGGGTGTGATGTGAGGGGAGGAGAGAGGGGAATTCTTACTTTAAAAGTGGGCCGCTGCTCTGGTTGCTGGCTTGCTTCAACTGAACCTTAACATTTAAATTAATATTATAGGGAGATAGTTGGCAGAGATTCATAACTGCTAAGAAGCAGTCTATACTGTAGTGGAAATTTTCCGTCTAAATAGAAATTGGTAAAAGTATTTAAAGAGCTTGGGTTTCAAGAGCAACATATATATATAAACTTACCAGACCCATGAATAAGGTAAGTCCAACCATTAATTTACACATATTGCTGGGAAGATGCCGCAACCCATCATCATTGCGGCAGGCCATTGACGATTTTAGCCATGATTGCCCAATATTCATCGAATTGCTGGAGTGGTCAGCGAATTGAGTGGAAATTTTGTGATTTGGAACTTAGTTATAAAAATTGAATTCAGATTTTAGATTTTAAATATAAATTATTAAACATACCCCTCTTATCTACTCATAAACCTCATTATACCCCCAACCTCTCACATTACTCCCTTTAACCACTCAACAATCTATTTAATCATCTTATACTCATTCAATCTCAATCAATCAACTATCAGGGGTTTGGGGTTTGGGACTTTTGCTGGCTTTGCCAACCATATTTTTGAACCCCCTCAAATCGGTAGGTCGGTGGCCCCAATTTCTGATATGAGGCCACTTTTCAGGGACCTCCTCATTTCCCCCGGATGCACCATGAGGTCTACCCTTGAGTCTCAGATCGACCCCAAACCACTCCCAGTCGTCTAGAAATCCAAGCCTCATTACAGAAACATAAAAAAAGTTGGTTTTAGAGTTGAGGAACCGCGGATTTAGAAGGGGGGGTCGAATTATTTTCAATTCCAAGTTTTAAAGTGCCTATACTATCTCTAACGGATTATAGAGTATGACTTATATGATTTTACAAAAATTATTTTCCAATCTCCTCCCCATCCCACCACCCAACCCAAACATCGCTAATACACTCTAGATCGACGAGATAGAAGGAAAGAAGATTGGTGATAAGAGTGCCTATATCCCATCTTGAAATGTCAGGGAGGTCTTAACGGCCATTTTGGCCTTCAAATTTTAAAAAAGTGCCTCCTCCCCACCTTGAGTCCAGCCCAGCTCTACCCCATGAGATATCTATGGTGGCTAATTGATCATAAGCATTGATAATAGTGTTTATTACTAATAACAAGTAACTATAGGGAAGATCAAGCAATAGGGGAGGTGGCAGGCTTCAAATACCAGGAAAATGGGGTCTTATTTGGACTTATTAGGCCTTAAGACCTAGAATACGGAACTTTTCCGGAACAGCACTTTGGCTTGGCTAACTTTATGACCCATCCACCTGAATTTCGGAAATTTTGTTAGGATAACTAGGTATTGGTGCTGTTGATAAGAAAATAGCATTAGGATATGGTAGAGATGATAGGTTATGCTTAGAGGGCAGTAGACCAGCCCAAAAGTCAGGCTTTGGCTTAGAATTTAAGGTTAAAGTGGAGAATATTACTTAAAATTAATGCTATAACTATTCAAACATGCCTCGCTAAGGCTCGATTGCTTTCAAGCAACCCTTCCCCAGTGCAATAAACACCAGAGATTGGCTGCTCTGGCTAGAGGACCCCTCGACAGATAAATATAGTTGTCAGAGTCAGGTCATAGCCACACAAAAACCCTAAAGACTTAAACTATGAAGTAAACAAACAAATATATCACTGTGAGCCAGGTATAAACCTAGCCACCACTTAGCTTGGGCAACGAAAACGAAGTTTAAAACTAACAAACAAGCAACACAAGAAGTAACCAGTAACACGTGAGCTGCTGAAGAGATCTCACCTGCTGATGACCTATAGTAGTAGAAGAAGTTAAGAATATGAATAGTACTTACCAATCCCTGGAACATTTCCTTTACTTGAAGTAAAAGTTGCTTTTAAGTTAGCTAAACTCAGACCAGCCTTTTAGTCCACCCCAAAGCTCTTACTTGAAGTACCAGCAACAGCCCTGCAAAGCCCTCGGCGAGGATACAGCCTGAGAGGTCTTACGCCACTTCGGCTCAGGGTATGTACCCCAGCCCTTGAAGTGAGAGTCTCTTACAGAGCTTAGGATCGCTGGGTTTAAAAGTCAAGTCTACTTGAAGTCAAAGCTTTGTAAAGTCAAAGTCAAAATTTTACAAGTTGAGCTAAAAATTCTAAAGTTGCTCAAGAAGCTAAAATAACTAACTATCAGTGTTTAAAACTTAAACTAAAGTGCAAATGCAGCAGTTGGAGCTAGCAGCAGCTAGATTTTAGGACTTTTATCTATCCATTGGTTCCTCCAACTTTCTAAAAAATAATTATAGAGGCTTAGCCTCCGAAAATTCGCGAAAATTCCGAATATTTGCTGAATAATTTTACTAAAGTAAAGTTAGAATTAATTATTGTTATAATAATTAAAATTGTTGGTTTGAGATTTTAGATGATTATTAGTGTGGTGGCCACCACGATTGTCTTGTTAAGCTTTTTTAGATTTGATGATGCACCAGCAACAAGAGATTCAACTTCATTCAGAAGATTAAACAAGGTAAGTATCGTTCCAAATCTTTTCAAAAATCATCTATTAATTTTGTTTTACTTTTTTAGATTCGTGCAGTAGATGACAGCAGATGATGTTACAATACAGCAGAGCAGCAAATTCAACAAATAAACTACCTAAAGTAAGTAAATTGTTCCATAATCATTTAAGAATCATTATTATCTTTTTTAATTCTTACTATAGCTCAAGGTTGGAGAGAGAGGTGGGGTGGAACTCCCCACAAAGAGATAATTTACTTAATACGCGCTACGGCACACACTTTACGAGCTACGGCACCCAAATTACGAGCTACGGCACCAACTTTACGCGCTTCGACACCAACTTACGAGCTTTATGCACCCACTTTACGCGCGCTTTCCGCACCTTACGATTTAGTCTGATTTGCTTGAATTAGGTGGCCACCTTAGGGATTTAGGTTAGTTTAGGTTTAGGGTCTTGTCTTGTCTGATTTATCATTATTCCTCACGGCTGGTCTGAGCTCAGTTTATTGCTGAGTGAGGGCTGGCTGCTAACTTGGCAATATTGAATGATTTCAATATTTATTTTGATTATTAATAACCCTCTTATTGTTGAATTATTCCAACATTCTTAGATTTTGTTGGATTTGCTTAATTTCTCAAAATCTTTGTTTTAATGATGATATAGATTATCTTAAAAGTATTAAGTTCAAGTTTTTTTAATAACTGTAAAAAATAGCCTCCTTTAGTTTAGTTTTTTTCTTCTGACCTATATTCTATAATAAATTCTTGTAGCTTACACTCTCTGTTAGTAAATCACGTTGATGGTGTCATGTGCAAGGTCTAAAACAAAACCTTTAGAAAAAATTATTAGCATGTTTTGGGGTTTTGAAATTAATTTGATTTGACTTACTTGAATTTCTAAGCCAAAAGTGAGTAGTAGTTGAAAAATCGCTGCCCAAGTTCTGTAATTCTGCTTTAACACCCACTCATCCACAGCCCCTATGGCTGGCACTCTGTGCAAGTTAAGGAATGAAGCTTACCTACTTATCCTACTTCACGCTTCTTTGCCCTCCCTCCCTCCACAAGAAACTCACCACCTCAATAAGTGATCAGCAGAGCTGCAGAGTAAAGCTCGATCCTATACTGGATTAACTGGCATTAGAATGAGAAGCAAGTTGATATGCTTACCTTCGAAGCAGAGTGCTCTCATTGAACAATAACTTTAGCATGTAAAGCAAGCAGCTCACACCAGCTGCTCCAACTGCAACGCAGACACAAGTCTTCTGTATATCGTTAATGATATAGGCAGATACTTACAATTGTAGATTGGTCAAGGCACAAATCGCGGAGTGCGATGACTCAAAATAGAGAGTTGTAGTAATCATAGCAATCTAACAGCACATATAGCATCGCACTCTCCACTTCCACGTTGCAGGCATGCTAAGAATCATCAGCACAGAGAATTCACCAGCAAACCAGACTCAGCAGTGAGGCAGCCTCAGTTAAGCAGATCACGACGATTGAAGCAGTGAATTAAAGTTTTATATGCATGTGAAATTAATATTCGATGGGTTACATCGAGAGTGAATAGGGAAGTGAATTAGGTATTAAATAACGTAAATTAAATCAAAGACTCTATATCATCTGAACTCTGCTCCCAAGTGCCCCTCCTCTCTCTCCAGCATCAACTGCAATGCCTCCTGCTGATCAAGCACAGCTAGAAAGCATGTAGGACTCGCCTCAGCAGGAGTGATAAGCACTCTCACTGGGTCGTTGTTTGAGGAGGCCACTGTAAGTTTGAACTCGGCTCCAGCCTTTACACTGATGTTGAATTCCTCGCACTTGCAGAAGAGGTCGCCTTTATGGTTCTCCACCTCGAAAGCATCGTCTTGCTGCAGATACTTGCGCTTCCTGTACACCTGCACCTAGTAAGCATTGGGCGTGTTGTGCTGGTAGACGAACTGCAGCCTGAGTGGTTCGTTCTGCTTGTCTCTATAGTTTAGCTGTTCCATGTGTGCCTCCTGGTTTTTAATTTACTAATAATTAATAAGTGGGGAATTAGATTATAAAGCACTGTTGTAGTGGGAAGGGAATTCAGGCATTTCAACGCACTCTGCAAAGCAAAACGGTTGATGCGCATGAGAAGTGAATTATAGAAAGTAATTAATGAATAGTAGACTTTAGATGAGAAAGATTTAGACATCCTAAATGTGTACAGTTGTAAAGTTAAAGTTTTATCAATATAAAATCTATGAAATAAATGCTTGAATATAACAAAATATAAGGAGTCTGTTGATCCAAGCTGCCCTTAGGTGTGAACATCATTGCAGGTTGACAGCTTCTTCATAATCTCATTCATTATTCAACTCTTAAGCAACTTTTTCTGCTCCTTGATTTCCAACGGCTTGTTCAATGGGAGCTTAGTCTCTTGCAGCTTGATCTCTGGCATCCTGGTCAGCGTTAGCTTGATCTACAACGTCCTGGTCAATGTGAGCTTGATCTCTTGAAGCATTTTCTACTTCACTCATCTGCTTCTACTGAGTTTCATCATGTGACTGTGATTGAGAAGTCTAATTAGGTTTGGGTCTAGGGATGCTCATGATACTAGTTTGCTGCTTCTTAAGGTGAGGCTATAACGCAGATCTGCTTAAAAGGTCAGATCTCTGAGGAGTAATACCCTTACTAGTCGTGCCATCACTGGTAGAAGTCTCATGATGGGAACTACCAGGTAACTGGTTCGAGTTTTACTGAGGTATAACCCCAAATTGATTATGCCCACGATTGGTAGAAGTATTACCAAATAAAGAATTCCCAGCCTCAGATATCCCCATACTATTGAATACTTACTGTTATTGGTCCTTAGACGTCATCATCCCCTGATTAAGACCAGCGTCTTGTTGGCCGTAACCATGGTTTTAATTTTACAATCCCGTATTTTCGTCTGAGATATCATAAAGACCTGGAATTGTTCCATCATGCTTCCTACCCCACGTGTCATTGCAACCTTAAGAGTTAGTTTATGGAACATTTCCATCACCAAGGAGTTAACCTTAGTTGATAGAGTGTTGTTAGTCTGGTTCAATCTGTTGAATTTAAGTACCGAGTCCCTTATCTGGTTAATTTTCATCATCCACGAGTACGACCTAAGTTTTATCTTCATCAGTACGAATTATTTAACACTTGATGGCCTCTACCTTGAATTGGAACCCGTTTGATTGCTATCCAGTCTTGAATTCGAAGCATTTGAGTTAGCTTACCCTCTGTTTAAGGATAGGACCTCTTTGCTTTGATTTTAAGAAGGAAAATCAAGTAGTTTTGGCAGTTTTCTATGTTGTAAGAGCTACCTTTACTTTTGTCTCTATTCCTATCTGCGGGTAACATCTTCAGCGTAATACTTGTACATGTCATTACCAATCGTTTCTCTGCTCTGAGTTTACTTGAAGCCTTCATCTTGCTGGTAATTTTTCTGACCCTAGAAATCATTCATGCCATAGTTTATGTTGCTTCTAAACATTTCCTTTCTGTTTAAGTTGTACCCTGAAGGAAGCTGCTGCTGCATCTGATTCATGTTAGTTGACAATCTAGACTACTATTAATCCCTTTGCTGGTGATAGTTTTACGAGTAGTTTTGGTCAACTCCTTCATAGAATTACTGTTGATTGGGGTAATTTGGAAATGTTCCGATAGGTGTAGTTCCATAAATTTCAGTAGGATTTCTCTGCTAGAATTAGTTCACTGATGAGAGAACTTGCTGGATTTGCATCTTGTCCTGGTAATGTATCTATGTTGCTCATGTACATTGTCAAATGCTTGCGACTATCTTATAGAATGGGACTGCTGATAAGGATTTGCTTGGCTTGCCTGTCCATAATTAGAAATCCTTGAGGGAGTTTGTGAAAGTCTATAGCTCTGCATCAAGTCTTCGTCTTCCATTTCTACATCTTAGTCAGAATCACTAATCTATATCATGCTGTTGAGTGTAAGTCCTTCAAACATTACAGCGTTGTCATGATCATTTGAAAGCTAGTTAACTTTTCTGATGTAGAATGATGGGGGTTTAACAATCACTTTCCTATAAAGAAATGTTAGAATTTAAATCAACTTACTGAAGAGAGTCATTCTTTTTGGAGCTGCAGTGCAAAAACCTGTTCTTGAAAGCTTCTAAGTGGAGAAACCATGGCGAGTTCTCAAGCAGAGCTTATTCTCTGGCAGACAGTCCATCTACATTTTTGATTGGAAGTCTCTTTACTTCGTCTTTTAGGGCAAGAAAAATGTCGTCACCATATCTCTATTGTTTTGAAAGATAATTATCTGGCCAAGGAGGATTTCTCTATGCTTAATCAGCGAGGCTTTGAATAAGACCCATTACAATCTTTAGATCATCAGGGATCGACCAGTTGAGTGCATTTATGAGAGGGCCGAATTCATTCTCCTTCAATTAGAGATAACTATAGAACTTTTAATCTAAAATATGCTTACGTTGATTCATAAATCTTGAAATACTCTGGGTAAGATTTATGGATAAGTTCCATAAAAGTTTCATGAAGACTTTAGAGTAAATTTTGCACAAATAAAAGATCTTTCCTTAAGTTTGTGCGAAGGTCTGAATTGTTGGGAGGGTTTTTGACCAAGGTGACGAGTGTATTAAACTGATAGATTGTGTTAATAAGCTTAGAGGCCTGTTAGGATATCAATTCTAAGCTACAGACACACCATTATTTATTTAGCCTATGAGCATTTACCCTAAAATATTTAGCTAGCATTAAATTCTTACTTAAGATATCAAAGCGTTCTTAAATAGATTTATTGGCAAATCTATCAAAGAATTCAATAAGTAGTCGAAATTCTTGTAGGTCGGAAGTGGGGTCTTGTAGTAAATGACTAAGTCATTCGGAACTTCCTTCCATGACTCACATTTCGAGGCTTTTTCATAGGTGAGTCTTATCACTTGATTCTGAAGATATCTTCCTCTATGCAAATCAATGTACGCCTGATGAAGATTAGTTGATGAGTACCTATAAATTAAGTTAGACAAATCGAAATGTTACATAAAAAAGAAACGCACGAAAAATTAACGAGCCCTGTATTGAAAATCGTCGTATTAAAATAGAATAGTCTTCTCCATTTCATATCTTAGCTTGCACCCATAGAATCGCACTTCGAATACCTGCTTCATACCTGTAGAGAACGCGGGGTCTTCAGTAAAATCATGTATAAACACCTGGCAAGCTTCTTTCAATTCATTATTCTTCGAATCGATACTTTTGGGGATCAACACAGTCTTTTTACTGTACGAAGATTTGATCGTCAATGACTCATCAACATTCTTGCGGATGACCCCGAATATTGACTGAGGAATGTCTCGACCACGTTGATGAAAGATCAGCTCTACAATGATAGAGTTCCTGTCGTCTAAATAATCAGAGAAAAGCTTTTCGTTATCAGAAAACTATTAGCCGAAGCTGCCAAGCTCATAGAAACTTGCCTTCTTATAATCTATTGTACCGAGCCTTTTGAATACATATGTTCTAGAGAACTCATCGAAGACAAGCCAGTCGAGAGCATGCAAGAGAGGAAACTTCATGGGGTTCAAGAAGAGGGGGTTCACAATAGGCTAGGGGGCTGCTTTGAAGAGTGCACATAGTAGCATACAGAATGATCTCCTTTCGATATAAACCAGGCCATCGCTCAAGAAGTTCACTAGCTGCATGAGTTAGTCGAGGTAAGGAGTCTAGTGTTGGCAATTGAGCACTTTGCTGCAGAAGTTTACATTGGGATTGAATGCATGCTTGTCCCTGTACTGGTAATCCTTGATTCTGTTTGGTTAATGGATGAATCGATGAGGAGTAAACATTAGTCTGTAAACAGAAGCGTTAAAGAAGGGAGAACCAGTGTAATTGTACCAAGAAGACTCGAAATTATCCTGTATGTACTCAAAGCATTCATTAGCTTTCTGAATCATGAATGGGTATTGGAAATATTCTGAGGGCAGTAACTCTTCAAATCTCTCCTTGACATACCAACAGCGAGTGAATAAGAAATGGCTGGGGATCATGTCAAGCTTGTCCTTGACTTAGCTTTGAGATGCTTACTCAACATTTGAGCTTAGAGTCTTCTGGTGGTATTTCTTGCGAGAACTTAATGGGTATCTGTGTTGCTCAAAGCTGCTTTGATTGGCATTGACATTAAGCATTTACTGGTCTTTTTTTCCGTCATCGGGATCACCACCACCAATATTATTTTAGTTGAGTGAATTGAGAGAGGTTTTCTGTCTCTTTATTCTCTGCTTTTCATTTTCTTTTATCACGTCTGAAAGGTCTACTTACTCAGCTCTCTTACCAAGCATTCTCTTGTACGTTGTTTGAGTAATTAGCTGGACCTCTCGGTCTTTTTCAACGAAGCAAGATTTTCTTTTCATCTCAAGTTGATATTAGACCACTTTTTCGTTTGCAAAGAAGAAGTCAACAGCACAGGTTCCAGAGTTCATTTTTTGGGAATTCTAAAGCATTTCCAGAAGAGGGAACTCACCGAAGCAATCACTCTTCGCGTATTTCTTTTCGAACTGGGTGATAAGTTAAATCACATCTATAGAGTAGTGAGAGGTTTTCAGGTCTTCCGAGATGGTGTTCTTGAGAATAGTCTCATATTCCTCTTTTAGCTTTGCCTCAATCAATTCCCAATTGAAATTATCATTAGGATTGGGGGGAACGCTTTTGTTCATGTTCATCATGCTTTCAGTAACACCACATGCAGGTCGTTCGTAGTTAGAAACTCTCATAGCGCAGCTGAATTGGCTTCCATAAGCTGATTTCCTGGTCTGGCTTTGGCGATGTCTGTCATATCGAGTCTCCCTTTCCTCTGAATGGTCAGAGTTGTTCAAATTGCTGCTCTTTCTCACACTGTAGGGTTGTTTTTAGCTGGGCTCTCTCTGGCTTTGAAGTCTGTTTCTTGAGGGCTCTGGGGTATAGCAGTCTCTTTATTTGGCAAACTTGCTCTTGGAATCGCTTTCGAAGGTGGTCTTCTTTACTGAGGGGATGTTTCTCAGGTTGTAGGAAGTGGTCACGCGTTACTTCATCTGTTTGGGGGATTGTTGATCATCATCATCCTCATCATCATCATCTTCAACATAATGATTGACTTGGGTGCGACTTTTCGAAGAGTTTAGGCTGCTTGCTGCTGGTTTAGGTAGAGGGTTAGTAGGTGATGGGTTTGCACTTTGTCCCATTGAGGTCTTCTTCAGTCTCTCAGCTTCTTATACCACAGCTTCATCTGCCAAAGCCTCGATTTCCTTGACAAAATCTTGTTCTGCGGGATCGTTGTACTTGGCTTTGAAAGCATTCAGAAGATCAACATCATTTTTGATCTCGAGTCCTGAAATCTTGAGGACTTTCTTGACATTTTAGTTGGTCGTAGGCTTGGTGAACTTCTTCTCTTGGTAGTCTGCGGGCATAGGGTAATTAACTTAAAATGAACTACCACTGATGGTATAGTTGGTCTGGCTTTGAATTTAACCTTTCTGGATCTGAATGTTGGTGTTTTTAGATTAAATCAAATCATCCATGTCCTTGCGGAATTATTCTGCCTCGGCGAGAGTGAACGTAGACTGGGTGGCAGTGTTAATGCTAACCTGACTCATGATCTATGAGACAAAGTTACTGGCTGGCTTGCAAACGTACTCGGTCAGGATAGGGTTCATTCCTTTGCACTGGATCAGCTTCTTCATGAGTAAGGCGATGTTGAATGGATTTCCTGATGCGAGGAATTCGAGCAAGGAACAGTTGGAGACCAGGTTTTGCTTGGAGTTCTTGCACTCCACAGTCACTTTGGCATGTTGCAGCATTAATCTGATGGCACGATCCCCTTACATAGCTGAAGAGATGTGCCTGAGTTTATCGAAATCGGTGTTGGAGAAGTTAAAAGTTCCTGTGGGAAGCAGGAAATCTTCGAAAATCATTAAATTAATTATAAAATT
>ARYC01007672.1:0-31633 GCA_000711775.1 Oxytricha trifallax
ATATACACAACGATATGCCAAGGTTATATCTCAAGCATTAAAAGAAAGATGGGAAGTATGTCTGTGAGTTCTGTGAGAAGCCATATTCTCATACTAGAGACCTCAAAGTGCACCTAAAGAAAAAGCACAATTAAAGTTTTTGTCTTTATTCATGAACCTACTGGTAATAAATTCCTCTAAAAGAGGAGATCAAGAAAACCAGTGGAGTCTCTTAGAGTTGAAGTCTAGAAGTAAGTTAAAATGAAGAAAGCAGTCAAGAACTTTCCAGTCTCTGAGATCAATAAAATAATGGTTAAAATTGAAGCAATGAAGATTCCTATATTAAAAATTATTGACTTAGATTCTTGCCTAGAAAGCTACCTTACTCTTGAAGATAAAGTTGAGAAGAGAGTAATTACTGATGACTAATATGCTTACAAGATATATCCTTTCAATTACTTCCTTGCTGATGACAAGTTCCAAATGGAATTTGCTAATTAGTATTATGCTCTTTAAAAGGCAAAGTTAAATGAGTGCAGCCATATCATCTAGCTTGATGCTATTTTACTTGGTAAAGATCATGTAGCCTTCAGGCTTCCTTTACTTGAGATGACTTACAGAGAAATCTTATCTGACAATAGATGTCAGAGATAAATTGGCTAGATAGTATAGCAGATAGTTGAAGGAATTGAGGAGCTTCACAAGCTAGGTTATGTTCATAGAGACTTAAAGCCAGAGAATATCATGATGAACTTTCAACCTCTTAGAGTTTATATTATTGACTTCAACAGAGCTCAAAGAGTGCAAGGTTCTGCATAAGGAAATGTATACGGCACTCCTGGATATTTCCCAGAGAGAGAAGATTGGAGAGATGGAGACACTTAATGGGATATCTGGGCTCTAGCAGTAATAATAATAGAGAGCGACATGCCAAGAAATGATTACTTTAGCTGCAGGGATGAGAGAGATTCTAAGCAGAGAATCAAACAATATCTCGAGAAAAATAAAATGAATGGAGGTCTCAGAGAACTTGCATACTCAACTATTATCAAGCCAAGCTAAGAGAATTAACAAACAATAGAAACAATCAAACATCAACTAAGAAAGATAAAATTCAGAGAACTGCCACATGACACTAAGCATATGTTTGTGTGAAATATTTAAAAAACACGCTTGTTATACTCACTTAAATTACTAACATTAAACATTAAACCCTACATAAACCCTATTAAAACCCTAATAAAGTATGCACTAATAGTCTACTTTTATCAATCAAAAACTCAATCAAACTACTGAAAGGGTTTTGGGGTTTTGAATGTACCAAAGCTATTAAATCCCTCACTAATCCGCTTTAGTTGAGCAATCAAATAAAATTGAAAATAAGACCAGTCATATAGCTCTTAATGCATGAATATTAGGAATATTTGCATAGACCTCTGGAAATCGATTTCGATCAAATTTATGACTAGGTCTGTGGAATGATTTATAACAAGTTAGATGAATAAAAGGAGTTGATTTCATAAAAGGAACATATGATTAAGATTGTTAAATAAGAAATTTTAGAAAAAGAACAAACTACACCTAATCTAGACAAATTGGTCCTTTAGATCAATGATTTAAGATATATTTAATTATATATTAATTAATGTTAGCATTTTGCAATTTTTATTACCCATGATTCAGTTTAACAAACTGAACAATCCTAAAAAGATTAATAACTTTTATCTATGCAAAAAGAGCAACGTAAATCAAGAATTGAAGCTTTAAGGGCCCAAATTTAAAAAGAAAAATCGATTCAAGCTTAGCACATTTATGAAAAAGATTAACTTTTGCAAACCATAAGAAATTAACCAATAACTAGACAGTAAGCTGATATCATTTCAAATGAGACTTTCTAAAACAAGCAAGATATTTAGGCATTAGATCTATCAATTAATCAATTGAATGACTAATATAAGATGATTGAGACCTAAATTGTTTAATCAGATAAAGAAATTGCTTAGCTTGCCTTATAAGTAAATTAGTCGTTGATTATTCTAAAGCTGCAAGAATAAGGTAGACCAACTGAACTTGCTAATCATAAATTTGCAATAAATTCTTTTAGAATATTTTAAGACTTACGCAATTATTGAATTCTACACCAGGAAAGTACAGCAAAGGTTTGCATATTAAAATGCTGCCAGATGGTAGATTGGATGGAGTTGCTTAAATGGAAAATGATGTGCGACCAATAGTTGATGAATTAAAACTGCGATGGAGAGAAAAATTAGATATTTACGATCGTGATAAAGCTCAACTCAACGACGAGCTCGTCTAGAATGAAATTGATCTGAGAAATCTATAAGATGAGGTCAAGCACATTCAAGATCAATTCAAGTAATTCTAGCAATAAGTATCCGGTAATCTGGGTTCGAAATAGTCTCATTTGATGTAAAATAATCTGGCTATCACTGGCCCTCTTTCTTAAGCTTCTGATAAGTTAAGGAAAGATTGTGATTTACTGAAGTAAAAGTATAATAACCAAGAACTTGAAATTGAATCTATTCAAAAGCAAATCATAAATCTAAACTTTAAAGTAAAATATTATTTAAATCGACACTGTCAGAATTGAACTTCGTGACTTAGAGATAGATTTATAACGTTTGACTCAAGAAAACGAAGAATCTTCTCACAATTTTAAATAAAACTAATTTGAAATCTAACGCATTAAACAGTCTTTGATGGAAAATCTAATAGCCTTTAGATATTATTTATTGAGAAAATGTTTAAAAGTCCTTTTGTCCTGTTTTTTTTAAAAAAATAATTATATTTAGATAGAATGTGAGTGGATTGATAATTACTATGAAAAGTGATGTGGATGAGTATTATGAAAAGTTAGCTCCAATTTTCGCCAATGGTAATTTAAACAGTGCAAGAATGAGTAATGAATCAAATGTAGGTTAAGATTAGAGTTCTCAGCCTCCTCAATTTTAACAGCAAAATTAAATAGCTTGAATTGTATAGAATATTAACTCAGATTATATTTGTCTTAATTTCAATTATGTTTATCGAAATATAACCTGATTAATAAAAAGCTCTATAAGAAGTATATTATAGTAGTGAATGGGAAACTTCTGATAATCTATATTCCAGAATATTTTAAAACTAATTTATATGATAATTGTAGCATAGTAACTATAGTAAGAATAGACTATTAATTATACGTTAGTAAATATAAAGTTTTAAAAAATACTAGTATATTACTTTTAAATTTTACTAAATCAAAACTACCGACTCTAAAATTAATATAGAACTTTATTACTTCTATTCATGGCAACATAGTATTGCTTAATAAATTAAAAGAGTATTTAAATAATTTAAAATTCATTATAACTTCCTAAAACATCATAAAATTAATAAAATTTCGGAAATAAATAAGCTCCTTCTAGATTAATAGTTGCAGATGCCAAGCAATCATTAATTCATGAATATTGAAACAAAAGTCTTTTGCAATCACATAAAAAATTAGTCATTACTATTACTAAATAATTATATTTTACTTCTAATATTCATGGTTAAATTTATTAATTAAAGTCATCGATTTAGTAAGTGGCTCTGTAGCAGGTCTTTCGAGTTTGTTGGTTAGTCACCCTCTAGAGTAAGTACTTCAATAATTTCAAATTAATATAAACCGGATTTTATCTCAATTTATTCAATATTTTATGCCGAAATTCTTAACATTACATGTACAGTTTGATGAAGACAAGAATCTAGACAGAAGACTTTACTAATACAAATAAATTAGGAAATAAAACTTTTGGTTAGGGGTCTATGATTGAATATGGAAAAACCACAATTAATATTCAAGAAAGACATCAGAATTTTATCAGTCAAATAGAAAATAATTCTACAAATTATGGAACAAAAAATCTCTAATTATCAAATAATTACCTGTCATTAATTTTTTATTAAATATTTTCATAAAAGAAATTATTATAAATTAAATTTGTCCCCAAAGGAAATGATTGTAAAATAGCAAAATTAGAAGCCAGGTTTCCTTAGAATTTTCAAATAGACTCTGAAAAATGAAGGAGTATGTGAAAATAAGCAATTTTGAATTACATTTTTTCAACAATATCATTTAAAAATGAAGTTTATTAATTTCTTATATAGATTAGAGGTTTTTACAAGGGAATGGGCCCTCCTTTATTCAATACCCCATTTTCAAACGCGATATGTTTCGGCTCATTTGAATTTTGCAGAAGAAGTTTAGACTAAATTGATTCTATTTTTCTGCATGGGAATCAAAATCCACTATCTAAGGTAAGTCATGAAAGTCTCACTTTTAAATTGTATATCCTCTAAGAGTAGGAATAATATGATGCTGAAATTAAAGCAATTTTAATTACTCTGATTAATGCTAAAGTTGAATTTATTAATTAAACTTAAAAAATAACACTTTTCAATTTAGGCTAAAGTACAAGATTTATAACCTGTCAAAGCTGAGCAATTAATGGCATTAGAAGGTCATTAAGACAGGCACAGCTAGAATACTTAAATAAACAATAAAATAAGAGAAGGGAAAAATATCAATAATGCTTCGAGTATAACGTCACATTAATATTCCGATAATTTAAGGAAAATAGTGATTTGTGGAGCATTTGCAGGTTTTATAGACTCCTTTTTCTCGACACCTATAGACTTAGTGAAGATTAGATTATAATCTCAAAGGAAATCTAAATTAGAAGCATATTATAAGGGGCCTATTGATTGTGTCCATAAAATTGTAAAAGAAAGCGGTGTTAAAGGCCTATACAGAGGTCTGCTGTGCAATATTTCGAGATAAGTTCCATTATGTGCTACTTCTTTTGGAGTTTACTATTATTCAAAGGAGACCATTTCCAAAATGCAGAATTTGAAGTCATCAGCTGATTTGAATTTGTTTGGAAAGTTTCTGGCTGGTTTGGCAGCTGGTGCTGTGTGTTGGATACCTGCCTTTCCTTAGGTAAGAGTCGAAGTTAAGATTGACTTTGTGAATAAATGTCAAACTTATTTTTCATATTAGTCTGCTTACTTTAATCATAAGCTTTGAACAGGGGGAGAATAAAAGCTAAAACGAGTTTAACTAATAAACATGAAACTATTTTTCATAAATTAATCAGACATTTTCATCTTTTGATATTTTTTCTTTATTTTAATTGCCCTATATAGGATTGTGTCAAGACCAAATTATAAGTATCGAGACATGTACAATATAACAACTACAATAGTTTCATCCGTGACGGAGGAATAATAAGGTGTGCAAAGCATATTTATTAAGATGAAGGAGGTGTCAGAGCTTTCTGGCGTGGATTTAAAGTTTGTGTTTTAAGATCAACAATTTCTTCAGGTTGTGTATTTGTTGTATATGAAACCTGCTAGAATTAATTTAATTTAAATTGGTAATAGTGAAGCTGAAATTAAAATCTTGCGAAGCTAAATTAATGCTTTTAATTTAACTTATTTTATTCACTTATACTAAAACAGTTTCCTTCTATTTATGAAAAAACAATATCTCTTTACTTTAAATTGCTAGCAAGAAGTGAATATTGATATTTTATGAATAATGATTAAATATGCGAAAACTTAAGAGCTAAATCTTGCAATTTTTGCCATAATTACAAAATTGTCTTATAAGCTTTCTATTATCTGTTTTATATTTCTTGAGTAACGACTGAGCGTCTGCTTTTTCAAACGGACTCTGAAGAGATTGGTGATTGGTACTCAATTGAAGCCCAGGCTTCATTACAGTTGCTGAACATACCTAGAGTGTCTGCCATCCAGAGAGCAATTAAGTACTAAAGACCAAAAATATAAAATACTATGGTTTTCAAATAAAAACCATGGCGTCTTAACCAGCGAGTGTAACCAGTGAGGAAATTGAAGTACAGCATGTCCATATTTTCAATCATCCACTTGGCACATTGACGATATGAGTTGTTCCAGGTGCAATGTCCACCTCTTTCCTTTGGCCAGAGATCAACCATCTCTCTTGTGAAATAGAAGGGATAGGCTAAGAATGAAGCAAGACCAAATGAGAAACCGAGGTTTCCTGCCTTAATGAAGTCGTAGTTGAAATCATTATATGTCCAGAGGAAGAAGTATTTATTCTTAATGAAAGAGTAGAATGTAGTATATGTGGTCCAGAAAACAAAGGCGCTTGTCCAAATAGGGAATCCACCTTTGAATAAGTAGAGAGGACTCTCTTCGAAAGGAATTCTTAAAAGTGCATTCATTGGTGAAGTATAGCCTCTTCTTAATTCTAGTGGCCATGTTTTGTCTGCATAGTAAGCTCTTCTTGCGTTTTCAAAAGGAATTCCAGTCCAGCAAGTTGGAGCAAAGGCCATAATAGCGCATGTCAAATGCTTGAATGAGTTTGAGTCAGCAAAATCTTGAGGTGAATAAGTACCACCATAGATCCATTACCAAGCTGCAAGTTTAACTGCAGCATCTCCACCTCCTGTAATCAGACCGAAAGTCACTCTATTTTGTAATTGATTAATATAAACTTAGTTGCTGAATGATTATAGTGAGATGTGATTCTCTAGTGAATGATGAATTAATTGCTAACTTACTTTTTAGCGAGCTCTGGCCAGAACTCAGGTAGTCTGAATACTTCTTTAAAGAAAATGTTGTACTCAGATCTTGTCTTTGGGTTCTCATAAAACTGACTCAAAATATGCATATTGCTTCTGAAATGATTTAGAGGTTCCATCTATACACAATAATTAGATCATATTCATCTTCATTAAAATAATTTAGTTTCATAGCTTAAGGCAAAATTAATGATTGCCTAATTAAATGATCTGTGACTACATACAATAAAAGTGCCTGTTGATATAGCATAAAGTCCTCTCTTCCAATTTTACTTGGGTGAATTAAAGACTGGGGCTTTCCACACGGGCACTACAGGAATTAGTTAATAATCATAGAAATATCGAAGGATTATGCTTTTTACTTCTGTGAAAAGCATCAGTGTATGGCTGATGGATTCTTCTCACATCATCGAATTCAAAGTATTGCAATAATATTTATTCTAAATGAGTAAACTTAAATTCAACCAGTTTAATACTCAGTAATACATTTTCTTTTATTGAGTCAATAATAATATAATTATTATAATAAGTCAGCTTATTTATATTAATCACAAAAAATACCTAAGTACAAAAAGAAATAAAGTAGAATTTTGGAAAGAAAATGTTTTATTACAAAATTACCAACATTACATAAAACTATTAATATACTCTTTAAATCTATTGTGAATTACTCATATAAGGAATCTTTCATCAGCTAAGGTATGTTTGGCAACATTTCTTCTGCCGTAATTAAAAGCAAATCTTTTATTTTTGAGGCATGAAATTGGGGGGGGAAGTTTCCTGCACTGTTTTTTTATTTATGTTAAATTTAAAAAATTTTACATAAATTAACAAATTTAATATTTTTATGACCCATTTAATATTGAGAGCACATTATTTATCATTGAAGTAGCTCAAGAAAATATAGTCTAACATTATATAGTCATGGTAAGAAAAAGATAAATTGAATCAGAATTTCACTAACAATTGGATACAATATTAGGAATTAACATAGTAAAGCAATATAATATTTAAAAGACAGAACTTAAAAATATCAGATGAACATTGTCAAAGATTTGGAATATGAAGATAGATATTGAATATTGATTAATAAATTAAAGTATAATTATAACAATGAAATTAGTCCTGAAGTTGGCTGATAGTTGTTATAAAGATTATTTTAATTTAAATTAAATTAAAAATTAAAAAATTAAAAAATTGCAGGAAACTTCCCTAAAATTTTTTATTTATCATAAATCAGTGCAAGAAACTTCCCCCCCATGAAATTTATTGATTAGCTTAGTAATTGAATTTTCAATATTTGATTATCTATAAATATTGAGCAGCAATGATAAAAAATTTGGTAAAGCTAATAACTTAAAAATTTAAAGAATCAAAGTCAATTAATAAAATCTGATTTTACTATTAAAATAAAAAATATATGTAATTACTATTAGAGATTTGTGTATTTAATGTGTCCTCAAGAATATCAAAATTTAGTCAAGAATATAAGCAATCAAAACTCCAAGCATTAATCTCGATTCCAAATTTAATTAAAAGTAGTTTATCATAAATAACAATATTAATTTTTAGTAATTAAAATTTTAATAAATTAGCATTGCCTTAACCTGCTATATCTATGAAGCTTACAACTAATACATCCAACATTAAGAAGTCAAAATCTAATCCTTGTAATAGATTTTAAATCAACATACATGAAAGAAATATCACTTCTCAATGATACTTAGGATTATTAAAAATATAAAAATTGCAGTTTATTATTTAGATAACTCGAAAAACCCATCCAACCATCTTTGAACATAATAGGTACTTCAATTTAATCCATATTTGGCATTAACCCTAAATATCTGCTAAATGCCCCTCTATCCCTTATGTATTGTCATAAAATCCTATAAAATGTAAAATAGTATATAGTATAAAAACTTAATTACTCTTTGGAAATATTCTTTAGGCTCAACTCTGACTTTCTCAATATAAGTTTGCATCAGTCTATTCATAAACATACCAGGGTCTTCAAGTCTTTCAATATTGATTCCCATTGGTACAGCTTTCTCTCTAGTCATAATAGTTTGCACACTGTTAAATCTATTGGTCTTAGTATTCGTAATATTAAGGATTTCTTGGTTAATTTCCTTGTAATATAGATCTTTGTAGTAAATTAGCATTTTTTAAGGCATGTAAATCTCGTAGGTTTGTAGGTTGGGGTGTTCTGGGGTTAGGCCACGGAGTTAGGCTTTACCAGTAGTTTCATATTCAAGGGCTCGGCGTAAGACCTCTGAAGATACCTCAGCTTGACCGTAAGGAGATCTTCCGTGAATAAATATTAAACTTAATATTGTTTAAATTTTTATTGAGATTATTAAAGATGACTATGAATATAGTATCCATGGAATTAGTTATCGAACATGAGTACAGAGATGTTGCTCATTGCACAGAGATCAGTAAATTTCTTCAGTTGGTAGTGGGACTCTGAACTTAATCAAATACCTAAGTATATATTGGATGATACCTATCGCATACATAACAATTGCGGTGACAAAGAAGTTCAATACATAGTTCTCTGGGGAATTAGCTTTTGTGTTTCTAAGTTTATTTATTCATGAATTCTTAAACACGAGGGAAATAAAATTGTAAAACATTAATGATAGTTCAGGATCATGAGTCGAAAGGAATCTCCAGCCTACACCCTCCATGAAGAAGGCATAGCATAGCAATGTAAACTCAACTGATATCATCTTATTAAATTAAAGTTCGTTGAATTCATTTAACAAGAAGAGTTATCTCCAAGCATTAACTCCAATCTGGTCATCGTTTTTATAGCCCTTTCTGCGCTTTGGCTTCTCCCAGTCAACCAAAAAGATGTCAAAACTGCACTGCTCAAATACTATTTTATAGAGGATAGTTAGGAGTTTAGTAGCCAATACTTAAATCGCTAAAATTAAAATAAATATCAATGGTCTATTTAATTTTTAAGTCATTATTTTGGAAAAATACTAAAAACAACTATGATTTTTGAATAAATGACCTTAAATTTGCTATATATTCTAGTGTTATTAACTGCTCCAAAGAGAGCGTTGAAAGGGGTGTAGTTATCGTCATTGCTCTTGCTAATTTATGGTAGTAGCACATAAACTCTCTCTTGTAATTTGAAAAATACAAACCAATAGCCAGCCACAAGTACCATAAACCAAAATATAAGGTTTGAAAAAACATCTATTCCTGTTAAGAAAATCTTGACAATTGCATATTTGCACTTTGCTGATTTATCGTCAGATAAAGTTGGATTACATTATAATCCTATAAACTCTAAAAATTATTAATATTGTTATTTTATGAACACTTGTTTCATAATATCTGGAAAAAAACAGATGATTAAAATTAAACCTAAAATATTTTTGATCTTATAAACATAACTTTATTAATGTAGATAAATTATTTATCCGAGCTCATAATTCAGTGAATAATGACAATTATTATGGGGGATTTTTATTGCCAGATGCATACTTGAACAATTACCATAATTCCAAAGAGGGCCATGCATCCAATAAAGAGACCACTCACTGTTTTCCAGAAATTAGAGGTGTCCATTGCATACTCAGCTGTAAACGATACACTCGCAAGTGAGTTAGTTGCAACTCCAGTCCTGGATTAAATAATCATTTTATAAGTTTTAAACACCTTACAACCACATTTATTTATATATAAATATATATATATTTTTAAGGATCTCTCCCTGTAGGTAATAATCAACAGTGGGTTCAAGATCATCTCATCATTATTAATATCAAGTTTGATCCTGAGTTTGATGTCTTGTGGGTATCTAACCACAGTTGAGATTTAACCATTTTTATAGCCGTCTGTACCTTCAATTCCACTCTTTGTATCAAACAAGAAGAATCTGCGTACTAGTCTCCATTTGTTTTCATAATAAATATTATATCACTACGAAGATAATTAATCATGATTCTATTGATATATTATAGTTTTGATCAGTGACTGACTCGTCATTAGGTCTTGAACCCTGGCTGTCTTGGAAATTTCTGATTAAAACTGGAACATCAATCAAGTCATTGTTGTAGTCTTAGATGTATAACTCGTAAAAGATGTTTTGAGTTTTTGGGTGGTCATACGCTAAAAATTATACATTTTATCCAAATAAATTATAGAAAAATAAAAAAAAAATAATATATAAATTTAGTTATTTAGCTGATGTTGAAGTCAATGTACTCAAATCAAAAGTGCAGGAATTTTAAATAGTTGTTCCAAATCGCATTAATCTCTGGATTTCATCAGTTGATAATAAATATTAAAGATACTGCTGTTTGTATATATGTTTTTTAAAGTTTATTTTAATAAAAGATTAACATTTATACATTTAAAACTCATAGCATCTAGCGAAACCACCCTATAAATATTAATAAATAATCAATGAAAAAACTTACTTTTCCCAGGAATTTCCCTCTGAAATATACTCTCTACCCAATTTTAATCTTACTTCTATCAATCCCATCATCATAGCCACTATTAGAATCATCATCATCTTCTTCACTTGGTGGTATAATGTATTTCTCTATGACTTTCACTATTTAATCTTTCAATAATAGTTCATTGCTGTTATTACTTAGTTATTATCCATTACCAGGTGAGTTATACTCATGATTTTATTCATGTTTATTGCCGGCAGAGGTGGGTTTGTAGTAGTATTTCTGGTTATTTACTTGATTTTATTTTGTGTTCTGAGCATTAATTTGTTAGTTTTATTGTATTTTCAGTTGTTAAAGTCTATTAGCTGCTCTTGGCGACAGTTTTGCCTCTTCTTATAGCATCTTCTCATTTATCATATATAAAATTACAGAATATTCATATAGAATTTGTTTATTTTTATTTTTTAATTTGAAGTTGGCATGACTATCTTCCTGACTCCTTATGTTTTTGCTTCATTAACATGTGTTAATTGTGTTCTTGGGCTTATAATATTTCCCATTAAACCATTGCTAGTCAACTTATTCTCTTTATTGTCATTCATTTGAATCCTTTATTAATAATTTTGGGTATTCATTCCATGGTTTTCATTAGCATAAATTTGATTGCTGCCTTGTTTATGATGCTGTGTAAGAGTTTATTGTTGTGAAATAACAATATGCTGCTGTTGATCTTGAACTTTTAAACCCTTTAATTTTTGGAATTTTTGAGGTTGTAGTTCAATTATCTTTTACTGTTACTGCTAAATCTGCTATTGATTGATTAACTGCTAATTATTTCTTTTCATTTATAATTTTAAGTCTTTATAGTTGTTAGATTGTGAAGAATTGAGAAAAATTAAGGAAAAGCTGTGCTTGAGGATCAGCCCTGTTTTATTTAAATATTTAATTAAATTTGAATTTTACTGTTTATTATCATTCAAAATATGTTCACAATAGTTTACAATTCATAAATCTATTTAGATGATATGAAAATTTATAATGAAATATTAAATTTTAACGAATTAACTTCTAAATACAAATACTTTAAGTAAATTATTTAGGGATAAGTGAAATAAATATGAATGTTATTCATTCTTAAATATATCCTTAAAAAAAATCAACAATTAGCTAAATAAATAAGATTTGTAAATTAATATTTATAAATAAAATATGAAAGCATCACACTCTTAATTGCTTATAAGCCAATAAAACCAAAATTAATGTAAAATTTTTTATAGATTACACTTTTATTGATATATTTTTCCAGTTCATCTCTTCCAAAAATAATTAATTAAAATTCTATAGAATTTCATATGCCAAGATAAACATAGAACATGTTGAGTTTGCCTTAATTATAAAGTGTAACTACATCCTAACTTGAACAACCGAAGTATGTTTAAGGAGCATAAACTTAGAGATATCTCAATACAGACATGAATAAGTAAACTAAACCCACATTTTATGGGAGTATTCTATATAAATATACTAGAAAGATTAAGTCTCTAATTTTTATTTATAAGATGTAAAGTTTAACTTGGCAGGTCTATTTCAACAAATCTAATCCAAAAACCTCAAACATAAAGTCTAAGGCAAAGTGTAGAGCATGAATATCACTATAAAAGATTTTACCCAACTATCCTATCGTCAGACCCAACCTCATCGTCATTGAATATCATTTAAAAATCACAAAAATCTTATACTTCTCCTGCTCATACAATCTTCTCGAAGTTCAATCATGGCTCACAAACCTTGAGAAACTTAGATTTATAGTAAACATCTCTTTTAGAAAGCAAAGTGTAATTTCAAACTGAATATCAAATTAATCATAACAAGATATTGAATGGTTTGACTTAATCACTATAGAAAATCTAGAAGTCACTACTTTTACCTAAAATATAGAAAAATATGCAATAAAGCCAAATTTTGGATTCTTAAATTTTGCAAATAGCTCAACAAAATAAAAGTACTAAAGTGAAGGGATTAAAATTAGATACCACTCTATTGAAAGATCCAGTTTATTATGAAAACTAAAACATAGTAAATAATTTTATTGGTTCTCCACTATGGAAAGGTTTAAACTCGCAATTTTCAGAGAGCTATAGAATCGGTGGAATGTTTTAAGAAAATACTATGCTAAAAGCTGAGTATGACAAGTAAAAATTCGATGTATAAAAACAGCGATTGAAGGATTTACTAGAGAGGCAAAAATCTCAATTTAAACTTAACTAGGATAAAATCCAATTAGTCATGCAATTTTAGTAATTGCCGAATATTAAAAATGTGCCAAGCTAATCAAAACTATTAAACATGTCCTTACCAGACTTAAATATGAAGTTGAATTAACTTTAGATAAATTAAAAAGTAATCACTGCTGTTCTTAAAATTTAAGGAGGCTGGAGAATGTTCAAAGCCAAGAAATTATATGAAATTTAACGAAGGTTATTCATGCGTCGTATTGTTTTTATACAAAGAAAGATAAAGGAGTATATTAAGAGAAAACAATAGAGATAATACTAGCAATAATGTGCAGCAAAGATTTAAGGCTTATACAGAGGTTTTAAAATCAGAAAGAATTTAGTATTTTATATGAGTCAGAAAGTTAACTCAAGTCTATAATTATTTGATGATATCAGAGAAAGGGTTTATGAAGGTACTGTAAAGAAAATAATTGTTGATTGGAGACTCAAGACAACCTAGTCAATTTAAGAAAAAAAGTAAAATGCTTACAGAACATTTTTAGTGAAGTCACTCTAGGTATATCATCGATTGAAGAAGAATTAGTCTAAGAAGAGTGTTCCTAGATATATGTAAAACTTAAAAAGAACGAATGTACTTGGTGGAGGCACAAATGTCTTAAATACAAGTAATATAACTTAGAAGTCAGGACCTAACGGAGCGAAGTAAATAAGCACAAAAAATGTTTAAGCAGCCTAAACTTAAAGCAATTAGAAATCTAAGAAGCCTGAGCCCATAAAAGTTTAATCATCAACAAAGACACCAACTCTTACAAACGATCAAATCAAGAATTAACCTCCTCTAACTCACTAAAATAATAGTACTACACTTTAAGTGCCACAACCAAAGGACAACTAGTCTACTCATTCAAAGGCTAGTGCAGAAAATTCTTCACCTATTGAAGACACACACATTTAAGATCCATCTCCAAATCCAAAAATGATCTATGATAACATAAACAATGTGACGAACTTACGAAGACTGACTTCAATTGAGGGATAAATAGTGGAGAATGAGCAATTATAGTAAATTAACAAGCTTATAAAATAAAAGGGTTTAGTGAGATCCACCACATTGAAAATAAAATCAAGCGACGTCGACTCATTTTAAAACAACGGTGATATGTTATTGGATAAAAATATACATGAAAGTCCAATTGTTCAAGAGTCTCCAAGTATAAAATCAGAATTTAGACATTTCAATTTTTTCAATGCTCAAAACCCAGCTATATATTATGAGTAGAAAATATTTAAGATATGGTTTAACTAATTTATAAGAGGATGATTAGGAAGAATTATTAGGGGATGTAGGGTCCACCAAGCCGAAAAATACTTCAAGCAAAGGTCTTGATTAAAATTTGATAGTTGTAGAAAATTAACTTCTCTTAGAAAGTAACAACATTGATGAGATTAAGATACACTTCAACTCAGGTCAAGGATAAGAACCGAATTTTACATCACCAAAAGACAATAATAGTTCAAAGAATAAGAGCAAAAGTAAGTTTTACTAGAATATATCCCCTAAGAATTTCTAAAATTAAACAAAAAAGGAAATAAGTCCTAAGACCAACTCGGATAGTAAAAAATCATAAACTATAAAAGAAAATAGTCCATAACAGATGCCGATGAAGCCTAGTGTAGAAGAAATGAAAATATCAATTGAAAATGTTAAGCCTTTTAAATCAAAGTAGCCTAAGAAAACCAATCAAAGATATCACTCTTAAAAGCAAATCAACAAAAATAAATTTATAAAAAATTTTAGCAATATATAATATAATTGTTTTACTGTTTTTGATTTTTGATTATGAATCAACGATTCCACTAATAAAATTGAGTCTAAAACTGTTAATGACAAGGTAGATCAAGACAGTCAAGAATAATTCGTAGATAAAGCACAAGATTTAGTAAACTGGAATTCACTAGATGATAATAACCAACAATTATTGCAAAACATTAGTGATTCTAAAATAATTCAAGAAGCAAATTATAACTTCATTACAAAGCAGACTTCTAGTAATCCCTCGCCTTAAAAACTTAATGAAAGCTAAATTGTGATAGAATAACCTGGAAATGCAGACACTTTTAATAGAGTAGATGAGGAGAATTATGAATAAGATTTTGAATAGGAAGATAATTAACTAATAATCAAGATGACTAACGACCAAAATACTGAAGTAACAGCAATATCACAAATAGATAATATAAATTTTTAAGTGTCATAAGAATAAACTAAAAAGAAAATCAAAAAGAGCTCTATTAAAGTAATTAAAAGTAAAAAGACAGAGAAAGTTTCACCAAGAAAATTGAAAATTGAAGAGGGGTATTAGGATTTATATAGTAAGGAAGAGATATTTGGGTAGGTGCAATTCTGATAATTATATTTTATAAAAAGTATTTAGAAGAACATGACAAGAATCAAGCAATTAATTTCATAATTATTATTATAACTTTTATATTTTCTTTATCTAACATAATTTTCTCAATTAAACTATAAAAATAAAACAATAATAAATCTATAAAATAATTAGCCTTTAATATTCCTTAGTAGAAAAATAAAACCATTAATACTTCAAATGAGTGGAACCGGAAAAAACTTAAGCCCAGACTAAAATTAAAATGAATTACCTCCAACAATAAACATAAATTCAATAAAAATAAACGATAAAAATAACATCAAAACCTTGCCCAGACCAAGTAAGTTGAATACATAAAATCTTCATAGTCCAAGCAGGCGACTTCATAACAATAATATACCTAGAACTAGTATGATAAGAGGTGATTAACTTTCAGATTTAAAGTTATAACAACAACATAATAATCTCAATTTTTCAAACGTTCAAAGTCAAAGTTAACATAACTCCATTATTTTATAGTTCTCATTCGTAAAAAACATTTATTCTATATATTTATATGGGCATAACTCCCCATAACCCAGATCCCCAGCATTCAGGAAATAGCAAAGAAACAATCCAGGTTTATAAAACGGCCTGAATCTAAACGCCCTACCATAAAATAAACAGGTGTCCGTGACAAACAAGAACTCTTAAAATGTATAAAAACTGCAGAATTCTCCTGCATTGTTGAGACATCAAACTACAGATGGAAGACAATCTATTTTAAATATAAGTCCACAGAAAGCCAATAACTTAGAAGATGATTCCCCCACTGATAATAGTTCCAAAGACATCAAAATTTCGTATAAAATTAAAAATAACTTACTGGAAATTTGATAGTCAGTATTAAAATTATACAGTTTGAATATTATTTTTGATAAATTTTGAAGAAACCTGTATTTGGAATCCCCTTAATAAACTTTGATCACGTAAATGAGTTTGAAGACCCCCTTTAAGACCTCATAAAAATAAATAGAAAAACTGGTAGTTATCACTTTAATTAACTTAACAACTTTAATCATTAAAACTCAAACCATAATCTCAATCATGATTACTCATAAATTATTATATAAGATTAATTGATATTATTATATAACTAAGTAACTATTTGAAGAAAAAATCATTTCTTATGATGTATTAAAAATGATGAATCAATATAGGAAAGTTTAGATTTTAGTTAAAGTAGAACATCAAACATTAAAAATCCTTGGTCACAAATAGCTTCAGTTATTTTCTCGCCATTCGCCTCTGAAATCAAGCAATTCAATGAGTATGTAGATAAAAAGATTTAGATTGAGGAGAAATTACAGAAATTTCCTTATCAAAATTTAATGATGGGTCCACTTATTGAACATTTAAATCCTTAAAAAATCAAAATATTATTTATAATTTGAGGTTTTCAAATTATATTTAGATTATAGATGAATACTTTTATATATTGTGTCTTAAAATTTGATTATATAAAGTCAATCTATTATGTAAATAGATACCTTGCAAATTAAATAGTAATTTTTTCTTTTTTATGTAAGATGGTTTGATAAAAAAATTGATAATGTTTTAATTTTTTTAAAAAAAAACTGAGTTGTTTCATCAGTTATAAAAGTAAAATTTTTTGGTAAATTTTACTTATTAATTAAATTGATTGAAATTCAATTTTAATATAACTAGCTATAATTTCTGTACTTGTAATAAAGCATCTATAATAGTTTTTATAAGAGATTTTAAATTGAAAAAAGTTAGCAGCCAGCTTTCAATCTAAAAAACAGCGTACTAAAAACTACAAACAAATGGGAACTTACAGATTTAAACCAAACAATTCAGTATTATAGAACTAAAACCAAGACAGTAACCAGGGTGCTACAACTAATAACACATAAGTTTAAAAATTTTAAAGGAGGGGGAGTGTCTCTAAGTCTATACCTGCCATACATATAATTCAGCAGAAAATTAAGTCTATGATTGATGAGCGCACTGAATAGTATCAAAGTGATAATAATTTGAAATCTCCCACATTTAATCATTAAAAGAGTTTGCTAGTCACGCAGTCTAATTACAAGGAGTAAGAAGACGGTTAGGGGAGACGAGTTAGACTTTCAATTAGTATTGAATACTATTCATTGATTTGGGAAATATAACTTTATAAATAAAGTCATGAGAGAGGTATAATTTAAGAATATAAAATTTAAGTCTAATTTTATTCAAAAAGTTTTTTCTATTTTTTGCTTAATAATTAAAATAATAAAAATAAACATTAGTAAATCTTTTTGGTACTAGACTTTGTATGTTGGGATAAATAGCTTTTTGCAATAAAATCTATAATAAATTGAGTATCTTTATTTTTCCTTTAGAATTATTACATTTTTCCAACAATAACATATCATAGAAGAATAACTAATATCTAAAAAGTCCACCTGACAAAATGATCACACTTAAGAAACACAGTGATAAATCTTTGTAAGAATTAATGCGAAAATCTCTCTCAGAGTTCGATAACAGATTAAATGGAAGTATGCACGTAGACCTCCAAGAAATCAACGATAACTTGGAGTATATCAATCAATTAAATGAAAGTTTCTCAAGTTAAGTTAAAGTTCATGATAGGAAAATTAGGAAGCAGGCGAAAGCTAAGACTTAAGCATAAACTCGCAATAATAGTCCCAGTAAAACATAGTTTGTTAAACCTGAACGCTATGCCAAATTTATAGAGGAGAAATCTAACATACTACAGTTGCCCATACTTGTAAATAAAAGGGGTACAGAGATGAGTAAGACATAGAAATCATATATAATGAATTTATTTAAAACTTTTAATCATCTCCCAGATTTCAGCCAGATAAAACACTTTTGCCTCATTAAGATAATAAAATAAAATCTCTAATTCAAAGGACACGAGATTATTTGAATTTAGATGAAAATAGAAACTTCCTCAACTCTGAAAAATCTCTCTTAAATATCAAAGATGCATATTTAACAGACAGATATCACTTTAAGCTTTTGAATAGTTCCAGTTTAGTAAATCAAAATGTTAAGAATCTCTTGAAGCAATAAAATGCAAGTTTGTAATTACTTAAGAAAGAGAGTAAAACTAGAAATCAAAGGCAAATGAGTTAAAGTTTAAATCAAAATTAGATTAAGTAAATATTCATTGAAGATGTGAGTCAAATTCAAAGCAATCAAAACCCCAAAACCCCTTAATGAGGTTTATAAGTGCTTTGATTTGTAGGGAATTTGTTAGGGGTTGGGGTTATTAATAGGTTTTAATGTGAAATTTATAGTAAATGTATTTAATTTAATCACTCAAAATGCACTTTAGGATCATGTGGTAAAGGCCTGAAGTTTATCTTACTTAAACACAACTCTATCTGCTCTATTGATATGTCTGATCTTGAGTTTGGTTTTATTATTATTGACTCTGCATTTGTTTCATTGATTGAGATACTCTTGTTTTGTCAATAAATTGCTTTATTCTTTATTTGGCATCCCTCTCGCACCTTGTAGAGTAGTATTCATTGCGCGGCATATCGCACTCTATGATTATTGCTGCCATAGCCCACACATCCCATTGAAAGTCACCATCTCTCCAGTCTTCTCTTTCTGGATAATAGCCTGGAGTTCCCATAACACTTCCAAGCCTTGATACTTCCACTCTTATTGCTCTGTTGAAATCAATAATTGTTACTTTCACGGGTGAAAAGTTCAACATTATATTCTCAGGCTTGAGATCCCTGTGAACAAAGCCTAACTTATGAAGTTCTTTGATACCTTGAATAACTTAGGTTGCTATTAATGCAAGCTATCTATGATTTCTTTGATCAGATATGAAATCTCTGAGTGTCATTTCAAAGAGTGGTAGTCTGAAAGCACATGATCTTTGGCTAGAAGAACAGCATCTAGCTTTATTAAGTATTTGCACTATTTAAACTTAGCCTGAGTGAGTACTTAATACTCATTAGTAAACCCATTTAATATTTATCATCACTAAGGAGATAGTTGAAGGATATACCTTGTAAGCATACTGATGATCCTTAATAACTTTCTTGTCATAGGAGTCCTCTAGAATTAGGCAGCTTTAGAGAGAAGTATCTAAATCAACCTATGCTAGTACTGGAATTTTCTTGTATTAAATTTTAATCATGATTTTAGTGACCTCTGATGCTAAGAGGTTGCGTACAATCCTCACATACTCTGATTCGCTTGCCTGCTAAAGCTCAGCAGCTTAAAGAGGTTCCCTTGCTTTTCTTTTGTTGAGCAACTTCAGTTGAGTGTCTTAATCTTCAACTTCAATAATTTCTTGTGGGCTTTTAAAAGATGCTTCTTAAAGTCTCTTGTATGAGAGTACTGCTTATGACACTCAAAGCAATCATACTTTCCATCAACTTTGTCATGCTTTAAGTAAACAGTAGGCTTAGCTTCCTTATGGACCTTCATATGCCTGTACCAGCTAGACTTATAAGTGAAGTCTCTTTCACACTTCTCACAAAAAAATACTTCAACTTCATCTGCTTACATAGAAACTTCATTTCTAACTTTCTCCTCCTCTCTGTCTCCGACACACTTGTTTGCCATTAATTTTCTATACTAATATCTATTTTAATAACAGAGAACTCAAGTGATAGCTCTGGTTGTTCTTTAAGTGAGTTCATCTCACAGCTATCACACTTTTTATTGCTGCCAAAGGTAAGTCTCATTTAGTTTGATGGAAGTGCTGTTGTTTTTCTTAAAATGTTAGCGCTCATATTTAAATTTGATTTAAAATTATAAAACTGCCTCTATAACTGAGAGCTTATATGAGAGCTTTGCAAGTCTACAAGTTTCAAGGGAGGTTTTTGGAGTACTAGAGAAGAAATATGAGTGTTAAGAGACGATCCAGCTCTAAATATGGGTGAGGAAGTAACCATTTTTCCTTTCAATAATAAGTTCATTATAGTAAGGACCGATTTAGGAGGTGCACCTAATTAAGTACGTACTGCTTTAGGAGGTATTTTGTGATTTTATGATTAAAATTAGGGTGCTCTTAATTAAGTAATAGCTTTAATTAATGCTCCTAATTAAGTACTAGCATTTTGGGAGTTGGTCCTAATTAAGTACGTACCAATTTAAATTTAAAAATATGGAACTATAACAGTAGAAATTGATATCAATCTCTTAAGTTTGAAACCAGTTCTTAAAACCTTCTCCATGTCCTTCTTAGAGGTTGACCTCCTATAGGATGCCCATATTATATAGTAAGTTTTACAGAGGTATATAATTGAAATCAATAAACTTAAATTTGAATATCATTTCTTAGATCTGTAAACAAGATTGGAGTCAATGAATGATGTAATGAAAAGAGTGCAAGCACAAGAATTGATTCAAAGATTTAGAAGCAAGGAGGATTTGCATCGCTACCTGGTGCAGCAAGGTAATGAAATCATACTAACTAATCTTGATTATGTAGTTGGTTTGTTTCTACCAACGATGGAAGATACTAAAATTTCATTTCTAAGAGCAATACTCTGCGAAGAGAAGAAAGCTTTGAAAACTTAAGATGTGAAGTTTGCAGGTATTCCAAACTATCCAGAGATTTCAGTGACTAACTTATATGATGATGCTATGAACGACCCAGAGGTTTCGCAGTACCTTCCCACTAAGAAGCAGTTGTTAAACAAACTACCTGAAAGAGACTATTTCTTTGGCATACTTGCAACAATTAAAGGTGATTACTTGAAAGAAATTATTCAAGAATCTCATAAGAAGAGGTACAGCATCTCATCAGAAGATAAGGAAAAGCAAGGGATCAAGATAAGTGAGAGCTGGCTATCAGAGCTGCAGAAGCACCCTTATATTTCAAGTAAGATTTGTAGCTTAACTCTTTAGAAAAATCTGGTACTGGCATCCTTTTGATGAAGGAATAGAGCAAGCTTCACAGAGAGAGAAAGTCCCAGACGAAGCATGAAGTTAGCAAGAGACTTTATTCAAATATTAAGCCGCCAGAGTCAATGAACATAGATGCTGGAGCTGGCAGCAAGAGAAGAAACCTTGGAGGAGGGAAGCAAGAAGTAGAAGAAAAGAAAGAGAAGCCAGCTCTCACCAAAGAGTTTTAAATGTGACTTAAATATTCATTAACTTAACTCTAAAACTTATTTATATACATTCACTCTCCCTTCTTTAGCACACTTTTATGCCAACTAATTATCAACTCTCTTAACTGAACTTTTTATAAAATCGACTGTATCAATAGGTAGGTCATGCATCAGGTGGTAGAGCAGCAGTTTCTTACAATGACCTTTTAGTATAACCCAGTAGAATTCAATTCCATTAAACTATGGACTGTAAGGTACGTTGAACACTGGCGTTATTCTAAGTTGTTCATAACTCTTCCTTGTATCTTTAGTCTTATGAACAAAAACATTATCAACAAACAGTATAATCTCTTATTCAGGATACTCCTCTCTCAGCTGCTCTAAGAACTTAATATACTGCTCTGTCTTAATAGAGCGAGGATGAATAACATAAGTTTCTAAACCAGCATCCTCGCTAATACCTCCAAGAATTGCCATTGTTTATACCTTGACTTTCTAGTCATACACTTCTATGTTGCTATGTCTCTTATACCAAGACTTCTAGATGAAAGTGTTGAATGTAAACACAGCCTCATCAGCATAAATAAACTTAATATTATTCTATTAGGCTCTCTGCATTTAATTATAAATATAATTTAAGTTGTTGTTGTAAAATGGCAGAAAGAAATCAATTACTCTCTTGATACGATTAACACCTTTGTAAGAGATACCATTTCGTTTATAGATGTTGGCTATAGACTAAGCAGAGATCTTCAACTCAGGGAACTGGCGGTGAAACATAGTAGCTCGTTAGTCGAGAGAGAAGTGAGCCCAATACTTCAAAGTTTTTTCATTAATAAGATAGTCAATATGCTTCTAAAGAAACTTCGACTTCCTCTTACGCTAAGAATTAAGCTAATATTGCTTTAATTACACAGATTTCAAGCAGTGAGAGCAAACAGTTGATGGACTACGCTTTAAGAGCAGTGCAATAGACTTATAGTTCAGTATGGTTTGACTTATCACTCTACATGTCACATCCATAAGGCAGTTTAAACACTAAATCTATATACTCTTCATCATAAATAGACCCCAAAAGCTTGCTATTTTTGTCTCGCATTTAATTAATAACCCCAACCCCTAACAAATTCCCTACAAATCAAAGCACTTATAAACCTCATTAAGGGGTTTTGGGGTTTTGAATACCTTCTTCAAATTTAAAGATGAATTACTACTTGAACTTATAAATAAACGTGACAATTTTAATAATAGATATTCTGGTAATTAGGACCCTAAAATATAGGATTAACTATAAAGACTCAAGAAAATCCAAAAGAATAAACAAAAACACAAATTAAATAAAAGCTAGAGTAAAAAGAGCACCAATTAATAAGACAATGCTTCTAATGAATAATTTTACAAGCTTTTGGAAAAGAGTTAGACTGACTTATTAAACACCAATAATAGCACTGATTTTTAGAGTAATAACAAAAGATCTCATAAATATCTAAGCAAAAACAGTTCCAATAGGAAGATAGAGAGCAGTAATTTTCACTGTTTTTCTGCTATTATTATTTGAAATCTGATTTATATATTATAAAGTTTAACTTATAAATTTCTATATCTCTTTGATTAATGACGTGACTATAAAAATGTATGATGATTAAACTATTGATTTAAAATTATGGTTTTCAATATTGTTGAATTGAAAGAATAATTAAATTAACTAATTATTTAAATATTGCATCGAATCTCGGATCCAAAATAAGGCAAATTTATATAAAAGTGTAGATATTTATTTATAATTTTATTTAGTTTAATATAAATTTGTTAATTATCTAACTTATGCTAGAATTATTTCTAATTCTATGGTATATGATATTGATTAGTATTTATAAGACTCAGTAACTTGTTATATATCTTATTTTAAAATTTGTTCAAATAATATGGGACTTTTAAGGTACTTAACTTAATTATTAGCTCAGAATGTGAAAGATATTCACTTCTATTGAGTGCATACCCTCAACAATCTCTCTTTCTTTCTTCTTTATTTAAATTAACTCTTATAGGTCTTAAGACGTAGACTTGTTTGAAATCGTCATTCCCAAAGACAACGACTGGGAGATCATGAATGAACTTGGCAAATCGAATTTTTTGCATTTCATAGACTTAAATAAGGGTGATCAAGCTCATCATCTCAGATATTTCAACTATGTTCGCAGAGCAGAGGAAACTGAAAAACTCATTGAGTAAATATATAATGCCAGAATAAGCAGATCTAACTATTATATATAGGGAGATGGAGGTCATATAAATAGCATAATAAAAAAGCTATAAGTGTCTAATTTTTTGTATATCAGAGATATAGAGTAGAAATGAGATAGCCCGCAAACTTGGATGAATTCATGCACAATCATTTTTTAAAAAAATAAACTAAAGGCTAATAATAAATTTATTAGTAAACGTGTAAGAATTTGAAAGACTGAAGAAAAAGGGTTCACATTTACTTTTTGCTGAAATCGAGCATGAAGTTAGAGATAAAAGCAAGTTCTTAAAGCAACAAGTGACTGGTCTAGAAACCATGATCTTAAGTTATAGAAATCTTTTAGCAAAGATGAACGTGCTTAGTTAGGCATCAAGACTATTCAGCATTTCAGGAGTGGGAAGTGGAATGGAATTCAGTCAAAATTAAGGTTAAAATCAGGAATCAGCACCAGAACTCTATTAGGTAACAAGAAATTAAAAAGACAGTCAGATTGGTCAATCATTGCTTGGAGATTCAGGAGCACTTAGAGTTTCGCATTACGGTGGTACCATTAAAAAATCTGAGCAAATGTCATTTAAGAAACTGTTATTCAGAGCAACTAGAGGAAAAGCCTATGTGCACTTCTTTGATTACTAAATTGATCCCTAAGACAGAATGGTTCATATTAATGATCATAATGATAGACTTGTTTATATCATAGTCTTCGAGCAGGGTCTCTACTTGAATGATAAAATTAGAAAGATTTGTAGCAGTTCTACCGAGAATACATTTGAGCTAGAGAGAAACAAAATTTAGTCAGATTTGGTAGAGTCAATCCGATACAAAGAAAACACGAAAGCAGTAATTTAGGAAACTAAAAGACAGCTGAAAGATTTCTTACTTAAAATCAACTACTTAGAAGGATCTGAATATTCACTGATTTAAATATTCAAGTGGTATGCTACTAAGGAAAGATCAATTTATGCTGAGTTGAACAAGCTAAGAGTTTAAGATAGAGTATTGACAGGCTATTTCTGGTGTCCTGCTAAGTTCAGAACATAATTAGAGCAAACTATTTCTGATATCAGAAGTTAGGCTCATATCGATGGACCACACATTCTTTAGTACATGAGTTCGATACAGAAGAATACGTAAGACCAACATTCATTGAGACCAATGAGTTAACATGGCCATTCTAAGAAATTGTAAATACTTACAGTATTCCATAATACAAGGAAATTAATCCTTCAGTTTTTGCAATAGTCTCCTTCCCATTCCTATTCGGTGTCATGTTTGGAGATGTTATGCACGGAACTTTACTAATAATCTTCTCAACTATTTTATGCTTTTCAGATAGGAAACCTGGAACAGCATTCGGAGAACTTGGAAAGATTAGATACTTGCTCTTATTGATGGGATTCTTCTCATGTTACTGTGGTTTTATCTATAACGATTTCACTTCAATCCCATTGAAGGTTCTTTAAGATACCTGCTACAATATTCCTCATGACCACAAATCAGAGGTTACAATCAAGGATGATTGTATTTACAAATTCGGTGTAGATCCTTCATGGTATCTTGGAAGAAACGAGTTGGCTTTCATGAACTCTTTAAAGATGAAACTATCAGTTATTCTTGGAGTTGCCTAAATGGCAATGGGAGTTATTATGAAAGCTTTGAACGCTAAATAATTCTAAAGACCTATCGATTTCTACTTCGAGTTTGTCCCTCAAATAGTTTTACTTTTAGCAATGTTCGGTTTCATGGACCTTCTTATTATTGTTAAATGGCTTACTAACTACAATGAAATGGAAGGAGCTAAGCCACCTTCGGTTATTACTTCAATGATTACTATGTTCCTTGGGCTTGGTGAACAAGGCGATGGTATTAAAGAAACTGAACTACTCCCACATCAACCATTAATTATGAAAGTATTGGTCCTCATTTCACTAATCTGTGTACCAACTATGCTCTTTGTTAAGCCAATAATTGAAAATAACAAAAACAAGGCTAAAAAGTAACACGATGATCACTATCACAAGCAATCTGTAGTCTACGCTATCAACCCTGACCAACCATATGAGGATGATTCAGTTGTTAGAGATACTGTAGTTGGAGCACCTTTGACAGTGAATACTACAAGACATGCCCATCACCATGGCTTTGGAGATTTATTCATCCATTAATTGATCGAGACTATTGAGTTTGTTTTGGGTACTGTATCCAACACCGCCAGTTATCTCAGACTTTGGGCTTTGTCACTTGCTCATGGTCAACTTGCAAAGGTTTTCTTCGACAATACAATCAAGTCGGGTCTTCAATCAAAGTCATTTATTACTGTAAGTTATCATTATATCATTCTTATTTTACATTATAGTTATTCCTCGGATACTTTGTGTTCTTAGCTTTCACTATCTCAGTACTCATGATGATGGATTTAATGGAGGCCTTCTTACACACTCTGAGATTGCATTGGGTTGAATTCCAAAACAAGTTCTACAAGGGTGGTGGTCACAGATTCGCACCATTCTCAATCGAGACTGTTCTATACTCCGCAGCTGAGCAGTCAAAAGCTAAATTAGCACTCTAAGAAGAATAGATGAAGAGAAGTTAGATCAATAACTTATGATTTAAGCAATGAACAATATTTATCCAGATTAATTTAGACTCAATACTTTTTTATTGTCATAATTTAAGTGATAATAATTCAACTACCTTTAAATTAACAAACTAAATCTACTCTCAATATTTTATAGGGTCTAATTTATATTTAAAACTTCTACTTATTTCGGCATTAATCGAAATCTAAATGAATCCAATCATACTTTATATTAGGGAAGCGAAAATAAATATTGTATATTACAATATTGGTTTTTAATATTAGAGCGCAATCTCTTTGTCTTAAATTTTTAGATAAAAAAAATTAAAAGCAAAAAATTAATTTAAAAGTCTTTATCTTAATATATTCATATATAGTTTATTTTCTCATTTAAATATTTAATTTACGATTATTTTTCCAAAAAAAATGATTAACTTTCAATTCTTTTTACAAAAGTTAACATTATAAAATTAATTAAAAAATATTTATCAAGATAACGACAAAATTAATGAGTTTGTCCTAAATTTAAGGATTAATAAAACAGGAATTCTCTAAAATATTACCCAGAAAATAATTCAATTTAATAAGCTTGAGTATAGCTTTTACCATCATTAATTTCAAAATATATTAAGTTTCTAAAATCACAAATGAAATCAGTTTATTTGCTATTGCGTTGAACTGATTAACATTTGCTGGTTTAAAAAATTTTAATTTAAGTTCTATAAATATATTATAAATTAGTCTTGAATCATCATCATTATTTATATTAAATATGATTTATCAATTTGTAGAATAATTAATGTAAATGCTCTTTATTTTACTCTCTTAATAAATATTTGATTATTTATCTGAATATTTAAAATGAATATTAAAATTTAAGGAAAGCAATATAAATTAAAATAATTTAATTTAAAAATAATATATAAAATAATATATAAAATAAAAAAACTAATTCATTTAAATGAAAATCAACCCAAAACCAAAATCAATAAAAAAGAGCTCAAACTTGAACTAAAAAACTAAAAACATAAAAAAAAGAAAAAGTTTCAAATTAAAAATAACAGATACAAAATACGATAATCATATAATCAATATGAATGGAGAAAATGATTAATCCAAAAACCTAAATCTAATATTTGAGGATATCTTCAGAAGAATAGAAAATTTGAAAAAAGCCAGAAAAAATAATTTATGCAATAAAGAATAGCTTGGCCAAATAAAAAGAATATGTATTGATGAATTTGAATCATAATGATTTAAGAAGTATGGATTATTATTTAATTTAAAAGTTAAATTTCTATCATCTTTTATTCTTATAATATTAACTATCTGAATAATTTGTTATTATAGGAATGAACAATATTTATCCAAAATAATTTAGACTCAATATTTTTTATTGTCATAATTTAAGTGATAATAATTTAACTAAAATTAATTTCCTAAATTTATTCTCTTATTTTAATTTAGACTTTTCGCTTAATTTTATAAAATTATTTAATAGTTTTCATCTAAGAGATAAAGACTATAGTAGCTATTTAATTCATTAAACAATAAGTATTATAATAATAAATTTGAAAATGAAGCAATCAAAGAAAAGCGAAAATATTAAACTAAAGAAAAACATTACCTTTGTCAGCCCATTAAAATAAGAAGAGCAACTAACAAATCAAGAACATGCCTCTATGTACAGCAGAGAGAGCTAGTAGAAGATTGTATTTTAGAGATTTGCAGAAAAGACTCTCGTTGAAAATAATGGATGTTATAAAGACTAGTATGCCACTCTAGATAAAATGTAGATTCTTAATCAACTGAAAGAAGATAGTGACACTGATTCAATCACTAACAATGATATTTAGAATTTGCCTGCCATCTATGATAGATTATCTGCTCGTATCAAAAAGAATAAAGTTTATACTTATAATTTATTCATATGAATGATGATTAATTAAAACTGAACATTTTGCTTTTTTTATATTTCGATAAAGGTTTAAAAGGGGTAGGAGAATCATTGATTGCAAAACTAAAGCAATTTCCAAACGTAAAAGTGATTCTGACAGTCAGAAATCAGGTAAAAGCAGGAAGGGTAGTAACAGAAGCGGAGATAGCAAAGAGAATCCAAATAGAAAGAAGCCTGCTCTCGCTAAAATTGCTGCTAAAACCCCTCAAATGAAAAGAAAGTAGGATACATCATAAAAGTAAAAAGAAGTGAGCGGAGCCTTGTAGAAGAAGAGCACAAAAACACTTAAACTCAGCAATACTAAAATAGCTCATAGCAAGAAAACGCTAAATCTTAAACCAATTGTAAACAAGCCGAAAGTTGACAAAATTCTTGGTAAAACGATTAACAAGCAGAAAGGGAAGAATCTCTACAATAATTATACATCAATAATTTAAATATTCAGCTTCAGAAATGAAAAATAGCTCTTTTTAAATATGAAAGAGACATATTACTTAACATATTTAACAAATACTCTACAAGAAATCTCAGGCAGGAGGAATGGGCAAGGTAAGCAAGACAAAGTCAATAAAGAAATCTGGAAGAGGTAGTGATGGCAGCAGCAGTGAGGGTATCAAGAAGCGCATGAAGAAATTATCTATTAAAGATAACCATGTCATGATTAAGAAATCAGAGAAACCCCCCAAGATCGCTATGAAATCAGGGCAGCAGAAGAAGTAGAACTCAGCTATAAATATGATAGTTAAAATATAAGTATTAACTAATTGTAAAGTCGTTGATAACTCTAACAACCAGACAAATAATATCAGCCACAGTCAAATTAACAGCATTCATAATAACAATAGCGCTATGATTCAATCAAGCAAATGGGATGATATCAGAGAAAAGGAGAAGAAAATCCCTAATAGCTTAAAAGATGCTTACAGTCACATCCTTAAGGGCATCTCTAGATTGAAAGATGCAAAACTGTATAATGATTGCACTCAAGACGACATTAATAATTTAGTGGAAATCTGCACATATAAAATTGCAAATATCTGATGTAATACTCTCTGCCTTTTTATTATGTATCATAGTTTTATTTATTTAGCAAGTGTATTGTTTTTGTACTTTTGATTAACAATTATTCAATTTACTTATCACTCATTAATAATTATCTAGTTTGATTCATAAAAAGTAAAATATTAATCATAAATATTAAAAGTATTCTACAGGAATCAATTTCATTAGAATTGGTAAATATTATTAAAAAGACTAAATTAGTCTGTAAATCATTTTTTATGATTAGTTTGATTTAAAAGTTAACTATTAACAAGATCAGATATACAATATATATAGTTTATTGTATTTTTATCACAGATTCTTTATTTATGATTTATTAACAACTATGTGAGGCCATTAAATATTAATGCTTTGGTCCTCATTTCTCTAATCTGTGTACCAACTATGCTATTTGTTAAGCCAATAACTGAAAACAACAAAAACAAAGCTTAAAAATAACAAGATGATCACTATCACAAGCAATCTGCAGTAAATGCTATTTACCTCCAAAATGATACATAAAAACCTTACGAATGATTTTATAAGCTAAAGACCTGTTGTTCAGGCTTAAATGAAATAATGAAAAAACTTCAAAAAATCATACTTACATGATACTCAGAAATAAGAAACAAATAGAAAGTTTATCAAGCCCACATTACTAATAAAAAATCTTTAAAATATATAATTTTAATTAATTTATAGATAAATGATAATTTATGCAGGTTATTTGAAGGAAATATATAAAATTCTGCTTAAAATTTGGTACCTTTGTCTTAAATATTTGAAATATGAATGTTGTAATATAAATTGAAATTTATAATTATTAATAAACTTAAGATTACAAAATGCCAAAGTAAATGAAAAGCTAGATGAGCAGAAAATCATTCTAAATAAAAAAACCCGTTTCCAGTTAGGAGAAAGTTAGAAAAAGTTTGAGAAAACTGCAGATAGCTGGCACTGACGATGAAATCATCGATGTGAGAGAGCAGAAAAAGCAGGATATAAATATAATTTTAAAAATATAATTCTTAACAAATTGTAATGTGAATGAAGCACATGCTTATATTCAAGGCAATAACAACTCAATCACTCAGAACATCGACTAACAGACATAGCAGAAGATAGGGAAACCCAAGGAAAAGATCCCTAAAAAACTCTAGGCTCATTCAAAACCCCAAAACCCTTTCAGTAGTTTGATTGAGTTTTTGATTGATAAAAGTAGACTATTAGTGCATACTTTATTAGGGTTTTAATAGGGTTTATGTAGGGGTTTAATGTTTAAATATTAGTAATTTAAGTGAGTATAACAAAAGCGAGTTTTTAAAATATTTCACACAAACATAAGCTTAGAGTCATGTGGCAGTTCTCTAAATTTTATCTTTCCAAGTTGATGTTTGATCGTTTCTATTGTTTGATAATTCTCATAGCTTGGCTTGATAATAGTTGAGTATGCAAGTTATCTGAGACCATCATTTTTCATTTTTATCGAGATATTATTTGATTCTCTGCTTAGAATCTCTCTAACCCCTGCAGCTAAAATAATCGTTTCTTGGCATGTCGCACTCTATTATAATTACTGCTAAAGCCCAGACATCCCATTAAGTGTCTCCATCTCTCCAATCCTCTCTCTCTGGGAAATATTCAGGAGTGCCGTTTACATTTCCTAATTCAGAGGCTTGCACTCTTTGAGCTCTGTTGAAGTCAATAATATAAACTCTAAGTGGCTGAAAGATCATCATGATGTTTTCTGGCTTTAAGTCTCTATGAACATAACCTAGCTTGTGAAGCTCTTCAATCCCCTCAACTATCTGCCATACTATCTAGCTAATTTATCTCTGACATCTATTGTCCGATAAGAATTCTCTGTAAGTCATTTCTAGTAGAGGAAGCCTGAAGACTACATGATCTTTACCAAGTAAAATAGCATCAAGCTAAGCTAGATGATATGCCTTTACTCATTGAACTTTACTTTTTAAAGAGCATAATACTCATTAGTGAATTCCATTTAGAACTTGTCATCAGCAAGGAAGTAATTGAATGAATATATCTTGTAAGCATATTAGTCAT
>ARYC01007673.1:0-25940 GCA_000711775.1 Oxytricha trifallax
ACAAAATCTAATACTCTTGAGTCACAAAGAGAGCAGCAAGAAAGACTCAAGAGACAGAAGCAATATGAACCGATGAACCAACCAGCAGGAAAAATACAATTTTAGCATGCTTCTAAGCGAAGGCTATGAGTATACCTGCATTAAAAGCAGTTGATCTCAGCACTTGTATTGCAAACTACTTGAATATAATAGTGCCTGCAAAAGCAAAGCTCATAGTAGTTGATGAGTATGCATACAAGGTGTATCCATTCAGCTATCTTATTAAAAACCAACAGTATTAGAACGAGTTTGCAAATGAATACATGGTACTTAGAGAGGCCTAAAGAAAAGACTGCAAGAATTTGCTTAACTAAATCGTGTTATTTTAAGTCATGGTTTCATCGCATTAAGGCTAAAGAAATTTGAGATGACTCTGAGAGACTACCTATATCACAATAGATACCCTGATGATTTAAACGATATACTCTCAGATATGATTCAGGGTGTTAAGGAGTTGCATGAACTTCGATATGTTCATAGAGATTTGAAGCCTGAAAACGTTATGCTAAATCTCTGCCCTTTAGAAGAAGTGGTTATCGATTTCAATAGAGCTTTAAGATAGGAGATTGCACTTTAGCACAGGTACTTGGTACTCCAGGTTACTTCCCAATAAGAGAGAAGTGGACTAATGGTTCTGTTTAATGGGATGTTTGGGCAGTAGCAGCAATAATATTAGAAAGTGACATGGAAAGTATGTCTTACTTTGGTACAAAGCATGAAAAACAATCAATAAGCTTAGCTTAGAAGCATATAAAGTAAGAAGATGTCTGCGAAGAAATAAAAAGCATAGTAGAGATGATAATCGTGAGAGCTCCTTCATATCCTAGATAATCCTTAGATGACATACTTGAGCCACTATAGAGAGCAAGATTCATAAGATACAACAAAGACAAGCAGATTAAATTTGTTTGAATTAAGTACTCTAATACTCATTAAATATTCATTAAATTCGCATAAAAACTGTGTTTTCTCTACTAACCCCAATAAGACCCCAACTATACCCTACAAATCAAAGCACTTATAAACCTCACTAAGGGGTTTTGGGGTTTTGAATACGGTACTTAGATTTCGATAGGAAATTCAAAATTAGCTGGACTTTACTATTGGCGGTACCCCTCTATCGCATCGTAGAAGCGAGATAACTTAACTTTAATTTTGCCATTAAAATCAACTAAACAAATCACCCAAAATTAAAGTTAAGTTATCTCGCTTCTACGATGCGATAGAGCGGTACCGCCAATAGTAAAGTCCAGCTAATTTTGAATTCCCTATCGAACAAGTACCGTATTGTCAGGGTTTCCAGAAAGTTAACTGCCACGAATTATAATAATTAATTATTAATTTTGATTTAATTTTCCCAAATCAAATGTATTCCTACAATATTAATTTCTAAGAATTAAATAAATAATTACGTTAAATCCTAATTCTAAGATGATAGAGGAAAAGCTCTAAAATATATAAGTAAATTATTCTAATTTTGATATTTTTTAGAACTTTCAAGAGTAATTCATAATAACGAACTCACAGAACATTTCTCCTTCTATGTAAAGAGAAATTATATTATTCAAACATTAACGTGGCCATACTAAAATAGTTTAATACGAAAAATGTTAGAAACATAATATTTTTATTATAAAGGCTTGTCATAAGAAAAGGATGTTGAATCACCTTCATTAATAGGTCGAAAACAGCATGAGTTCAATCAAAGCCCAAACGACTTTTTAGAATAAAAAAATAATAACTCATTTTAAAAAAGTGGTTGAGCTAGATAAAATCATTCAGACATGACAGATCAAATCAATCAACTAAACTTAAAAAAGTCACTAGAAATGAAATCAGCTCAAAATGTAAATTACAAGAGTATATAAGATGGTTTTAGAGTAGATTTTAACCACAATTCATTAAACCCAAGTTAAACTGACTAGAATTATATTTATAATTAAAACGCTAACAATAGTAGTAGCATCAATGAATCTTAAATTTCTCAATCAAGAAACACCTAATTCAAAATTAGCAGACTTTAATCGGTAGCTGAGTCATAGTAGACAAGCAAGCAAATTAATTTCAATGTAAGATTAAGAAAGCAAACAGCTAATACCTCGAAAAGTTTCTTCAAAACTAAGAACGAAAAAACTAATCAACAATCAAAACCTCAATTGTTTTAAGATAAAAGTCTTAATTAAATTGAAGACAAAATTTCCAGACTTGAGAATTATAATTCTTAATCTCTACGACAGCATATTTCTCCTTAATCTCAAGCTTTATTAATAAAACAAGCAGTTCTTACCTCAGAACCTTACCAAAACAGAAACATGTTTGCTTAATAAAGTACAAAAGCAAAATCCCTTAGACCGAGCTCATCTTACTCTTTAAACAAAAGTTAAGCCCAAACTAATTAATCAATAAATTCAAGACATAAGGGGAAGAAAACTCAAATAAACATAAATTTGCATAGTAAAAGTGACACGTTGAATGTAAGCAACGTACAAATAGAGAAAATCGAAGAAAAACTTGAGCTCATTGATAATATGCTTAAAGGAGATAAAAATAGCAGGGGGTCGATAAGGTAGAGTAAAAATGAAAGATAAAAAAGTTTGAGACATAAAGTAACTAAGTTAAAAGAGGCTTAGACTTCACTGAGTAATATTTAAGTGATGGCTTATGACGATTAGAAGTAGTTGATTCATAATTTATATAAAGACTAAATTACTTTTTAATTAATATAGAGGCTACAAAAGAGAGGGAATATTAAAATGATCATTAATATTAAAATTTGTTATGTGTATAATTAGGGTTGGAAAAAAATATTTTTCCAGATTATTATCATGGTAAATATTTAACAAACTAGATATAACCCATTATTTATTTGTTAAATTTACATAAAATATTGATGCAGAATTATGAGCCTGAAGAAAATGTTTCTGAGCATATTGAATTTGATGATAAAAACTATTGCACGGGTTTAAATTCCAATCAAACTAGAACGATTGGTTTTTGTAATTAGACGAATAGGTAAAGTTAGAGAAAATTGATTTTTATGCAAAAGAACGGTTTGGTAACAAATTTGTCAAAAAGAGATATAGAATTTGAAAAGATTGTTGATCATACATAAAATCAGTCTCTGTAAAATGCAACAAATTCAGTATCTCACAAGTGTTAATCCCACAAAGTAAATGTTTAAGGATTCAAGGGTAAGAAACTAAAAAACTAAAGTAATCCATAATTAAAATAGGAAAACTAAGAAACTAAAATTAACACGGATATTTTCAATGAATAATCTGTTTATAAATCTCTGCCAGACGCCAATCAAATATTAATGAGAATTCAAAAAAAGTAAAGACCTTAATCTGAGTATAAATACTAAAATAAATCAGTCAAAAACAACAATAGTAATATGCAATCTTTGAAAGAACTCTCTCCTGTATAGTAGAAATATATCAATTTAAATAGCTATTCAAGCAAGAATTTTACAAAAAATTAAGATTCAATTTATCAAGACAATCAAAAACAGGGGTTTAGGACTAACACCAATTCTCGTTCATTTCTTAATTAGCAAAGTGCGAAAAGCCCATTCAAATCAAATAAAAATAGCTAAGAAATTAAAAATACAATTACCTATGCGATTGAGTCGGACAAGCAAAGTCTGAAAAATATAGATACTGTAGATTTAAAGACCCATGATAATATTGTAATTAAAATGAATATTCTGAATTAAAAATACAATCCAAACTTTTCTATAGTTGGGAAAAGTTAGTAATAAGCTTACAGTTAACAGCCAGTGAATTGTTTGAAAGTGTTTTTTTATAATTTTAAATTGAATAGAGACCCTTCTCATATGAGTTTAAGTTAATTAAGAGACTCAAAGCTTTAGAAGCTAGCTTTTAACCCACCATTAAAAAAGGATTAAAACTAGCAACTTGATACTTAAAGCTTCCGTAATAGCGATCTCTAAAGTGTAAACTCTTCTTTTATTATGGATAGACTTACCACTCCAGGAGGACTGCTTAATAATCTTTTAGATAAGACTGGTTTAAAAGAGTAGAAGCAAATTATAACCCCTAAAACATTAATTGAGTAGTAGCCTTATATGCAAACGAGCAATAGCTTCAATAGGAAAAATATAAGACTTTAGTCTAGGTTGCTGAATCAATAGAAATATTTGTCTTAAGGTGCCAGGACGCATAATGCCTCCTATAACAATATCATGAATTAAGAAACTTCTTTAAATGGTACTAATTAAACTGATGTTGTTAACCAAACCTTCACAAACAATTTTTCTAGCAAGTAGTTTTAAAAACAATAATCTCTGAATATTTATGATTCCATGTATGATCAAAATTAACTGAACAAGAAGTACTCATCTTTTAGCATTAGCTATTCAAAACCTTAACATTACTCAAATCTATCTAGTAGGGAAAATATACTTCATAATGTACTCTCTTAGAGAGGCATGATTAAAAGTAAATAAACAGAGCCATAATCCCACAATATTACTATTTAAGGTCAAGATGGGCTGAGTGGGGATGACTTATAGCAATTAATATCAACTTAGAAAAACTATCAAAAGATTTAGAGATAAGTATACATCACAAAATCAAAGAGAGGTTCTGATTAAGTGCCAAGCAACTAATCATTCTCTAATGAGGCTTATATCAATTCAGTTCATATGAAAGAGCGGATTGCAAATTCACATTTTAAGAATAAATAATAAAAAGACAAACTTCACACAATCAGGTGATTAGTTTTAATTTGAATTTATAGAGCATATTGACATCCCAATTATTTATGATAAAATTAAGAAATTATATAGATTAATTTTATAAGAACTATTAACTAAATAAGAAAATCTTCCAATTATATTCACATCTTTGGAGTGTATTTAGTTTATCTACCTTTCTTCTTAGGTTGGTCTTTCTCTTTTTATTTGATGTTTTAATTGAGTTTTTGCAAATATTATTCATATGGGTTAGGTGATTTTACTGCCTCTTCAATTGGTTTATTTGGCCCTGGTTTTAACAGCTCAGGATGTTTTGTAATTGATATGCCGCTTAAATCTGAATATCTGACAGTCATTTCTATGTCACAGCTTGTGCCAGTTCCATCATCATTATCTTTTAAACTTTTGTGAGATTAACCTTTAGTGAGATTGCGAGTGAAAATAGGTTTGGAACTAAGCCTTTGAGGTTGATTTTATTTTTAATCTGGCTTCTTATTTATAATCGAGATTTAACTTATAACATCCGCTTCGAAATCTAAATCATCTTCATCATCAAGAGGATTCTTTGAACTTTTACTCTTTAAGGTACTCATTCGCCTACCTTTTTACTTTATTGTAAAATTAGCTTAGGGATCTCTTTAAGCAGGTTTACCATACGCTCGATCTTAATTCTATGTTGGCTATTGCTACATGGGTTGTGGCTACATTTACGCAGCTAATTAAACATTTTTCAAAGTCGATCGTCTCCTATTTTCTAATTTATTTGCTTCATAGAACTACTGTTCATTAGTGAAATCATTAACCTAGAAAATATTATCGTAATCTTTGTTTTCGACTTTATGTACATTTGAGAATGGATTTTCATCATCTTCCTCGATTATAGGGTTTTCCTTATACATAGGAGATGATACTTATTAATGCAGGAAATATTTAGATTAAGCTGATTACTACTGTTTATTATTTTGTGGGGAGGGCTATTAATTGTATATTGTAGGAGAGGACTAGAAACCAAGAGGATTTGAGGGTCGAGAATTTTCATGAGTTAATTTTACAGATTAGAATGGCATTGCACTGTCTTGATTATTTTATTGTCTACTGTCTTAAAATATAGGTTATTGTTACTACTATATCGTTTGAGTTTAAGTATAATCCTACTACAGAATCTGGTCAAAATGCTCAAACTTTAAAGGTTAATTTTTATTTTAGACATTGGGAAATCCAGTGTTTTTCTGCACAAAGTATATCTTCTAGGTGGGATGTCCAAAACTATCATCAAAGTCTATTGTCTATTCCTTACGATTTGACAATAATTAATCATGTTTCTCATCAAGAGTTAAAGTGTTAGTATTTGATGTTTTATTAAGCTTTGCCTTTTTATCTTTGAGATACTATTGCTTTCTAATTGATATTTCTTGCTCCAATTATTCAATCTCTTCTATCTCCTTAAGTTTTAGTTCTTTTCTTTGTCTCACTCTTTCTCGTAGATATTCTTCTCTCCTTTTCTCAAACTAAGTCAGTGGATCGAAATTTCTTAGCTAAATGCAGAGAATTATGCAAAATATGGCTGCTAAGAAAAGACTTAGGGCTACATATACAAATTCCCAGAATCCTTCCTGTACATAATCAGATAAATAGTACCAGCTAATTTCCATATTGTTATAATAATCAGTCGTATAGTTAAAAGTGAAATTAAGAAACGTAGGTCTGTAAGTATTTTAATCTGAGGGATATGCAATCAAAAATACACTTCCTCCGTTATTTAAGTAAAATTTGAAGTTTCTTCCAGGAGCTGGGTTAATTTTAACGTTTCCTCCTACAGTCTTTTGGGTTTCCCCTTGTGTAAGGTAAGTTATCAAATTAGTTGCATTATTTATCACTATGTTAATATATGTCCAAGTGAGATCGACATCTGGGTGATTATTTTAAAACTGAGTAACATTAACTTTTATCTCCCAGTAACAAACATCCCCTATAGTCTCGTTCATTGTTGAATTAATTATCACTGAACTGTTACTATCAAAGAGAGGGTATAACAAAGGCCCAGATGTTCCGCATGCATTCGTGCGCCTTGGGCAAAAGGTATACTTCATATATTGGTGTTAAGTTGTGTTAAAACTGCAAGTAACTTCGTTTGCTGGGTCATCCCTACACTCTGATCTTGATTAATCTGGACAACACCAGCCGAAATTAAAAATAGAAATTTGTGATATCTAAACCCTTGAATGAAAAAGAATCATTATAGGATAATTTCTTAATAGTTTTAAATTCCTTGCATGTGAACAATAAAATCCATCGTTTGGATGAGGAGAAAAGCATTGTTAAATACATTACTAAGCACCATATCTAATCCATCCTTGAGCTTATGCATTTAACAAGAAAATACTTATCAAAATAATAAATCTTAAATAGACATGAGTAGCTATTCGTTGATTATGAGAAAATTCAGTTTATTTTTCTCTCATTGAAATATTATTAAATTTTGAATTTATTATTTTATAAATCAATTCATAAACATATTCTTTTTTATTTTTTGGCTTTATTTGAAGTTTAAGCATGAAAGATTAAAAACAATTGACTTTCTTTATTTATTTTGAAATAAAGACTATAATTATGAAATAAAGAATAGGTATTTTTGTATAAAATCTATATTTAAGTAATCATCTATTCATTCTACTGAGCATACCACTAAACATATTGTTAGGGTCCTAAATCTCAAACTATTGATTATCATTTGTATCAGTTTTATTAAAACTATTTCTTAATTAATTATTCCTCGTGTTAATATTATAGATATATATGTACATTAAAATATTGATGGGAGACATTTAGGGTACTTAAGCAATTTACAAAAAGATAAAAAAAATTAAAATATTGGTAGTTGAGTTATAATTATTGGCGTTAGATGTATAATTGCTGGATTACTTCTGCATAGTCTGGGCTTTATTTTGGAGTTATTATTTACTCAAAAGTTGTACAGGTGACATACCGACTAAAGAAGCAAATGGTGAGATTTAGTTTGTGCTATCATTGGATTGTGTCAAGATTTTTAAATAAAATCAATATAAAAGCATTTTCTCATTAATTTAAATTAAATTGATAAATACTAGAAGGTTGTAGATGTGAATTATACTAAATATTAGGCATACTGCTTACAGAGGCACTTGTGGCCATTAAATTCTATTGTGAATAATTATTTTACTATGAACTGTTGTTAAGTTGACTAACTTCAATATTTTTACCAGTTACACCGCTGTTTGTAACATTTTTATTACTTAAGGGTTCCAACTTATTTTTATTGACATTTGAAGTTCCACCAATTTTCATAACTTTCCCCACAGGTTCAGGCCTGACTACCCTCCCTTTCTTTTTACCTTTTGTACCAGAAACCCCTGAGGTATTGTGCTTATCTCCATCGTTTTAAAGTACAAACCTGTTTTTATTTACAATGGCCAGAGACGTCGTAATTTATTAAGACTTTATTTCTATGGGTTGAAGTGTCGTTCCTGTTTACACTTAGTTTTCATTGTTTTCAGTGGTCGCTGGCATCCATTTATCCTTTTTAGATTTTTTCTTATCTTTCTTCTTTAGTCCTCTGTGCGATGATTCTGGGTCACCATCATCTTTCGTATTATAAAAAAAGAGACATTAAAAATTAGAACATAAAAACATACAGGTTTTTGTGCACTCCTTTTACTGCTAGTAAATTACATAGATAGAATTTATATATAAAAAGCCATAAGTACAAATAATTGCAATAGTTTAATCAGCACCTGATGTAACACTAATTTTATTCTTTCCATGTTTATTTTTCCACCAGAGATAAAACACATAAGCAGCTCCAGCGAGAATTAATAGCAGAATTGCTCCTATAAATATTCCAATAATTATCTGTGCTGTAGTACTTAACGATTCATCTGTAGTACTCTCTACAGTAGTATTATTACAATTCAATTGATTTTGATTATTTTATTATAAGATAAAGAAGCAAGCTTTTTTTTAAAAAAAAAATACTCAATAATATTAGGCTGGATAGCCCATGATTCATTCATTCTATAGTAAAAATTGGCTCTATTTATTAATCCAGAAGTTGAAGTAGGGATTATTGTCATAAAAACTACAGTGCTTTGGGGGAATCTGTATGTTTTATTTATTGTTATATTATTGTTCAAGAATATTTATGAAGTTTTAATATTTGTATCCTTGGTACCTGTGTATACATATAAACTTAATTTAGTAATCAGGGAAAATTTCATATATAATTCTTTTATATAATGACTATTAAGTTTACAGAGACATTTTGAAGCTATTAAAACCTGAGTTCAAGTGCAGCAGTTTTATTATAATTTTGAATCAAAACCCCAAAACCCCTGAAGTTGTTTGATTGAGTTTTTGATTGATGAAAGTAGACTATTAACGCATGCTTTATTAGGGTTTTAATAGGGTTTATGTAGGGGTTAATGGTTTAAATATCAGTAATTTAAGTGAGAATATGCGAGGTTTGGGATCAGTTTATGACAGTGAATATATAGATTTATTGTTTAAGTTGCGTTATGGATGTAATGATTATAGTGATCAACTCAGACCTATTCTAAATTACACATCTATTGCAAGACTGCTCCATAAATCTCCTGCTACTGTTAGGTCACACTGTCTATTAGGATTGAATTTAAAGAGATAGCATCTTAATTCTAAGCCTAAAAGACCTTTAAAATTCTAGTAGCATCATATCGATTATCTTATTAATGATAAGACTCTAAAATACTGGGCTCATTTCTCTCTGGCCTAGAGGGCTGAGATGTTTCATCGCCAATTTCCTGAGCTACACATCTCTGCATAATCCATAGCTAATATCTATAAAAAGAATGGTATATCTTACAAGACAGTCAATCGCATTAAGAGAGTGATCGATCTTTAATGTTCCATTTTATAAGGATAATTTAAATCATATATTCGATTAAATGCAGAGGGCTAAAGAGCATAATATAAAGTTCATACATGCTGATGAGGCAGTATTAACGTTTAATACCTTCATATCGAGGTCATGGCATAAGAGGTACAGCAACATAGAAGTTTATGATCAAAAGATTAAGGTATAAACTCATGCAATCCTTGGTGGAATCAGTGAAGATAGTGGGATTGAGACTTATGTTATCCACCCTCGCTCTATTAAGACTGAATAATAAATTAAATTTTTGCAATAGCTAAGAGATAAGTATGCTGAATAAGAAATTATCCTGTTTGTTGATAACTTATCAGTTCATAAAACTAAAGAATCAAGGAGAGAATATGAAAGGCTAAACATAACACCTGTATTTAATGTTCCTTATAGCCCTCAATTCAATGGAATTGAACTATATTGGGGCCTATTAAAAGGCCACTACAAGAAACTTCTGCTCTATCATCTGATACACGATCTGAAGATAGATACAGTAGATTTTATTAAGAGTGCTGCTAAAAGAGTCAGCGATGATAAAGCAAAAGTATGCGCAAGAGAAGGGAGATTTTGTGTTTATAAATAAGTTTTAGATTTAAACGAATGAATAAGTTCACATATTAAATTTGCCGTAAAGGGATTTGGCTTCTCTTTCTTATCTTCCTCTAAAGGCTTGCTTGGGCCCATGTTTCTTATCTTAGTGCCAGCCCCTGCATCTATGTTCATCTCGTCTGGCTTTTAAAAATCTTTGAAGAGTATCTTACTCAATTCATGCTTTACTTGAGACTTTCTCTCTCTGTTTAATTTGCTGCGCTCTTTCATCAAATATATAGCAGTACCAGGTTTTTCTATAAAGTAAGAAGTCTATGCTTACTTGAGATGAATGGATGCTTCTAAAGTTCCTACAGCCATGAGTCACTGATTTTGATTCCCTGCTTCTCTTTCTCTTCAGGAGAGATGCTGTAGCGTTTCTTATGAGCTTCTTAAATTACTTCACTTAAGTACTCTGGTTTAAGAGTTCCAAGAACTCCAAAGAAGAAGTTTCTCTCTGGTAACTTATTTGAGAGTTGTAACTTTGATGGTAGGTACAGAGCAACATCTAGATCACTCATCGCATCATCATAGAGATTTGTCACTGAGATTTCAGGGTAGTTAGGTATCTCAATCATCTTTATTTCATTGGTCTTAAAAGCTTATTTCTCTTCACTTAATAAGGCTTTTAAGAATGATATTTTTGTTCCTTCCTGAGTTGGCAAGAACAATCCAACTATGGTCAATATATTAGTATTTGATAAAAGCTTACCTTGCTATACCAAATATCTATAGAGGTCCTCCTTCCTTCGAAATTTTCCTATAAATTCTTGAGATTGTATTCTCTTCATTGCATCATTCATAGACTCCATCTTGCTTCCACTTTCTATAAATGTTTATGAAATTTAAAATTATGGATATCCATTCTAAACTTACTAAAATATTACTACTAAATAGAGAGATCAACTGGAGGTCAACCTGAATAAGATAGTAAGAGAAAGATGGAAGAACTGTCTCCAAGTTTCAAAGTTTGACTTCCATTTTTATCAAACTTTCTCCATTAAATTGCTCCTAATAATAATTAATTTAATTAGGTGGTGCTCCTAATTTATTTAAAACTTAATTAGGTGGTTATATTAAAGTTCAAAACCGTATTAGGAGATACATTAAAAAAATTAAATTTTAAAACCTCCCCTGCTAAATTTACAAGAACAGCTTTTAGGAGCACCACCTAACTTCACAAAACTCATTTAGGTGCATTTTAATGAATAAAATGGATGAATTAGTTTATAAATTATCACTAAATCTAAGAAATATACAACTAATGTCTCGTAATCTGTTCTCATTAAACCTCTCTAAACCTTTGAGAATATGCTCTTACTCTTGTATAAAGGTAGAATTTAAATAGCTTGTATAATTATTAATAGTATTTATAAAATGAGCGGTAACTTACTTAGAAAAGCGGCATTGCTTGGTATTAGCCAGCAAAAACTTTCTTTCATGAATCAAAAGAAATTTGAGACTTGCGATGCCTCTACCTAGTACGAATCTGAAATTTTCTAACTTTAGGTATCAGACTTTGAATAGCAATTCAGTTGTTAAATAGAAATGCAGAGCTAAGAAATTTAATGCGAAGTTCCAAAGAAAATGGTTGAAGAGGAGGAGGAGAAAAAAGAAATAAAAGCATTACATTAATGTGAGGAGTGTGAGAAAAACTTCACTTATAAATCTGCTCTTAAGCGTCATATCTTAGAGCAGCATTCTAACAAGCCCAGGCTCTATCTTAAGCATGATAAGATAGATGGAAAATATTTCTGCCCTTACTGCAATAAATAATACAATCATTCAAGAGATCTAAAAGTTCATCTATAAAACCAATCATGGCAAGAAGTTTGAAGTAATAGATCCAGAGACTGGTGAGGTCATCCTTTAAAAAAGAAAGCCAAGAGACCCTTTAGAAACTTTGGAACAAAGAATAAAGAAAGAAAATAAACTATTAAAGCAGTAAGAAACCTCCCAGCCTCAGAGATAGTAAAAATCACTCTTAAGATGCATGCACTTAAACTTCCAATATTGAATATAATTGACCTTAAAGAGTGTAAAGAAAGTTATCTTATCCTTGAGGATAAATTTGAGAAGAAAGTCATAACAGATAAGTAGTTCGCATACAAGATATATCCGTTCAGCTACTTCAAATGCGATGACAAGTATCAAATGGAATTCGTAAATGAATACCAAGCACTTACGAAGTCAAGAGATAGATAGTTCAGATTTATAATAAAGCTCGATGCTATTCTGCTTGCTCAAGATCATGTAGCTTTTCGTCTTCCTCTATACTAAATGACATTAAGAGACTACATTTAAGATTAAAGGTCACCAAAGTAGTTACCTCTTATTCTTACAAATGTTTGCAAAGGCATTGAGGAGCTGCACACTCTTGGATATGTTCATAGAGATTTGAAGCCTGAGAATATAATGCTTGACTTTTCACCTCTCAGAGTAGTAATAATAGATTTCAATAGATCATAGAGAGTTGAAGCATCAGGACTTGGCAACGTGTATGGTACTCCTGGATACTTTCCAGAAAGAGAGGACTGGAGTAATGGTGATATTAAGTGGGATATATGGGCTCTAGCAGCAATTATTTGTGAATGCGATATGGCAAGAAATGATTACTATAGCTGCAAAAGAGAGGAAAGATTCAAAACAGAGAATACAGCAACATCTAGACTAGAATAAGATAAAAGGTAGAATGAAAGACATGGCTGACTAGATAATTATTAAGCCAAATCACAGAGCTGACCATACAATAGACTAAATTATAAGTTGGATAGGAGAGATAAAATTTAGAAAGCTGCCTCATGATGCTAAAGTACTGTTTGAGTGAATAATAAAAATATAACACTTGCATTACACACTAATTTATATTACATTTTAACCCTAAACTCCTACATAAACCCTTATCAAAACCCTAATAAAGCATGCGTTAATAGTCTACTTTCATCAATCAAAAACTCAATCAAACAACTTCAGGGGTTTTGGGGTTTTGAATGCTTTCCACACTTATTCTATATGAACAGAAATTGCTTAAACTTTGAGAAATATTTTTAGCAATAATAGTAGTGGAATCAATGCTATTGGCATATAAATATTTACTGGATGAGAGGCCACAATTTATAGGGGAGCTAGTCACTCTACAAAACTCGTATTTCTACTGCCAGGATGCTAAGGAACTAGAGCAAGATTGATTTAATTAGGGGAGGTCTCTGCAAGCCACTGCGTTTTAATTGGGACAACAATCTCTATGTATTTAATATTTCAAATTTTAGTACAATTTCAAAACTAATGTTATACAAAGAAAAGGGAAGGGGCTTTAATTTTAATGAATAGCCAGTTTGATTATTATGATTACAATAAATAGCTGAATTTTACAAAGTGAAGCAATTATAGCAATTATCATCTTCAAATTTTTCCCAAGAAAAGAATTGCCCAGAAGCATATATAAAGAGTAAGTTTAGTAAAACCAGAAGTTAGAGTATTATTTATTTCTTGTTTGCACATTTAGAATGATGTTATATATTATGAAATCGGTGAGATATAAATGCCATTCTATAATTAACTTATTAATTATTTTTATCATAAATTTTGAATTTTACACTTTCATCTAATTGCCTTAATTAATTTATTCTAAATCACTTAAGCATCAACACTAACTCCTAAGTATTCATTATAACTATTGAAAACATCTTTAAATTAACATTGATTTTTTATGAAGAACTATAAATATACTTTATAAGTCTACTTATTTCACATGCCATTGCCCTTGTTTATTCTCTTATAAGCATCGTAATTGATAAACGAGTTGCCTCTTAGTGGCTAGTCCCCATTGCCATTCCCCCCTATATTAAAGGTTTTGCTCTCTTTAAAGGGGAACAGAGACCCCCCATTTTATTCGTTTAAAGCTATATTCCCACCACCCGCACTTCCAGCCAAGTTTATGCCCTGAAAGAAATCTCTCATTTCGTAGATACTTGAGTTTAGTTGGAGTAGTTGTGATATATCGGCTGAGACAGGGTTTTGGCCGCTGAACCCTCCCCCGTTAATTAATGCGTTATTTGTACCTTGGTTTTGGTTTGAGGATTGAATTCCTATCTGTGATGATTGCTGCTGAAGATTATTAATTATAAGGAAATTAGAATTTGCATTAAATAATATCTTAATATGAAAAAGCTTATTTGAATGAAAGAAAAAATTGTAAGTTTTTATTAAAAAATGTTTTATGCTATATTAGGGTCAACTATGAACTAAGAATTATTGATGGTTATATTGTTAATGATGCTATTGTTCCAGAACGAAGTGAAGGGTAATAATGAAAAACTTCCATTAAGAGATTTATTTGGGGTAAAAATCTGCGATTACTTCTATGGTGTTACATTTCCTCCTATAGCTGTTCCTAAAATTATATATATAGAGATATTAAAATTTAGTAAAAGCAATCCTTCAAATCATTATGATTAATGAAAATTTTAACTATATTTTAAGTTCCGTTTAGAGAAGCATTTGAAAACTATTAATTTCCATTTGCGATGACTCCACCGAAAGTGCTATTATTCATGTTACTATTTGCTGTATAATTATTATTGGCAGACAAATTAGCCAAGTTCATCTATCCGAACATATCAGCGCCAGTTCTGGATAAACTACTATAAATAAATTAAAAAATATTTAGAAATAATTTAATAATTTTAATCAAATTATTCGAACATATCTTAACATTTTATCTAAATTTATTAATAGAATAAATACTTTTTTTATAAAATTTAAGCCCTCAAAAATCTATATTTTTATCATTCTGTTATATAATTATGATACAAAGGTTTGCAATAAAACTTTTTCTTTAATAGTGAAAAATCTATTGAATTTAGTAAAATAATCTAGAAATTTATTATTATATTATGATTATCGATTTTATTTCAAATTTATAATCATTTTGACAATATTAAACTGCTTTTTGAAATCCAAGAAGGATTGTTACTATTAAAGATTAGCACCACCCTAACTTGGAATATTCTGCCCTAGTTGTATGCTAGTATTCATGCTGGGGTTCTATTAAAAACTGGTGAGTTAATTCTGCTACTAAACCTAATTTTACTGGTCTTCCAGTTACTGCTTGATTAAATGTGTCAAGTTTTACTGTACTTCCTGCTTGATCTATTCAAGCTTGTTTTGATGTTAAGCAATCTGAATAATGGCTTGATATGGGTCTTCTTTGTGCATTTTCTCCATTTGTTAATGCAGTCGCTTCCTCTACTTCAATCTTCTCTCTTCCTTTTCAAGTTGTTGTTTCCTAAGTTAATCTACTCTTTGGATCTCTTCACCGAGCTCTTCGACCATCTTGTTGAAGTCCTTGTTCTAGTCCTCTTCGTCGTCCTCATTAAATTTCTCGAGGTAGCGAGATTTCTCGTAAAGCTTTTTAAGTTCTGTGAATTTTTAGTTCAAAACTTTGGGAGTTATTTTTGTTAGGTCTGGTTCTTCTAAGATTAACCATTCTGTCGTGTATAGTAAAAAAAGGATACTAAAAAGTTTATTAAACATTTTATTCTCATATAATTAAATAAGTTATTCTAATTTTTGCTTATGCTTTTTATTATATTTATGTTATACTTGCCCAAGAAATACTGAAAGTTCTAGCTCCAAAATGCCTTAATGCACTCGCTCTCATCTTAAGGACTAAATTTCTCCTTGATATAAAATGCAGTCATCATTAACCTAGTGAGTAGAGAACTCTATGGGTTTGGCTTGCTGATGATGTCTGACAAATATTCTTATGAATTTAAGCAAGCCCAGAGTAAAATTTCAAATTCCCTCATCATCATTTCATTGCTAATTAAAGACATGCGCTTTATTATCTCAAATCTGTTCATGTCCTTGTTCAAGCTTATCACTATAGAATAGAAAGTTCAGTCATACTTTTTATCAAAAACAGCAAATTAATCTGAGGAACCACCGATAAAATTCTTACGAAACTAATTTTATTGTTTCTTGTTATATATAATTGACGTTCATAGAACTACTTACAATAATCTAAGAAAGCTTTCATAAGCATGACTTGCATTAGTGAAATGCCATTATTTTTATACTGTGTCTTCATCTTTTAAAACTATATCAAAGAGTGCGCTTCCTGACTTCTATCGAGCATGTTATTATTTGCAGAACTTTGAGGGATTCCACCTAGGTGATGTCCGCTTATGCTGCTTGTGTTTGAACGCAACCCACAGCTTATTGCTTTGCCACTACCATCACCACTAGAAAACAAGAGATTAGATATTTATTTTTATTTGAAAAATGGAAGAAGTAGCACACTACTTTGTTTTAAGTAAATTAGAGAAAATAATACATTGAATTACTTAAATATAAACTCATATATCATAGAGTTGGTTGAAAAATAAGAGTAAAACTTACTTATTAATATTTTGGGATAAAGTCGAATTTTATCTTGATTTCATATTAAATGATGCACTTGCTTGAAATTTATAATAAACTCTTCAAAAAATGCTTCATTATCTTAAGATAAATGACAAAGATATTATTTTTTATTTATTTTGCTTGCATAGAAGTAGGATTAAGAATAGCTGAAGCCAAAGATTAAATCTAGATTGATTGCTATTAAGTGACAACATTGCTCTTCTGTAATTATTATTATTATTATTGCTGCTACTGCTGTTGCTGTAGCTACTAAAGTTATTGCATCAGCATCTTTAAATAAGATTATTGCCCAATTTATATATAATATTCGTAAATTTAAAATATACATTAAATATATTTAAATTAAAACGAAATAAAATACACTATTTACAAAAATACACATACATTATTTCAGCAATATGTTTATTATTTTAATTTAATTATTTTGCAGATGAGAATAGGAGATGTAATTATTACTATTGAGTTAATTATAATCCACTTTTTAATTTGTTAATAGTTTAAATTTGTAACAATAATTAAAGGTTTAATTAAATACTTAACACGATGTGCGAAGAGGTAATTATAATAATTTAATATATTTAATTTTGAAAGATAGACACCTTGTTAAATATGTCATTTTTGCAAACAAGACTAGCTGACTCATATTGCCATAAAATTTACAACCTAATTAATTATAAAGTTTATGATTTTAGATTAAAATAAATTAGATAAAATCAAACCTTTTCTTATATATCAATACTAAGACTGTGAATTGGACTCTTCAATTTTCTATTAAGAACTAGCAGACGACGATGTCAGAAGCAACAACAAAAACTCCAGCATCCTCTCAAAATGGATCATGAGCGCCTACTCCACCCTCCTCTACGTGCTAACATCCCTCATGATGCTCACTTCCATCACCAAGATGATGAAGTACACCTCAATTAAAAAGTTTATTAGGAGGTCAGAGCGCAAGCTGAGACGCTCGATCAGAAGACTTGCGAGAAAGGCCACTGGCAAGAAGGAGAGAGTCAGAAGAAACAAATTCGAGAACAACACTAAATTTATTACTGATAAGATGCTCTTTGCACAGTCTGAGAGCGAGGAGTCTATGAGCTCCACCTATGAAAGCAGCGCTGATGAGCACAATAACTACCAAAGATTTTATCATTAATATTTAATAGAATTTCAATTGTAGAATTCCATATTTAACACCCCTCCCACATACTAATTTTGTTTCAAAAATGATTACCATTTTATTTAAGAATTTAATTTAATTAAAGACTCATTTGAAGAAGAGTGAAGAGAGGAAGATGTTCGTGAACAGCCCCTCCTCAAATGAATTTGAAATGCGATACTTAAGTGTAAATCAAATCAATATATACATACCACCTATTAAAGTTACAAGTATAAAGTGTTCTTAACTAGAAGAGCTGCTAGAGATATTATTTAAGGAGTACTTTAATAAAGAATAATACTCTGTGGATAATTAACATAAAAAGAGGGAATTTAAGTGTTCTCTAATTATTCATAAGAAATTATTACATTTTAACTCTGTGAACTGATAATAAGCTAATATATGAAACAAAATATAGAGAGAATTATCCCTTAATATATCTCAAGTATCACTTCTTTTAAGAACTTTAAATTCAAATACTTTATTTATCTCTACTTATAAATTCGCATTATTAAGGAGACTGGTTGAAATAATAATAAATCTTATAGATATATTGGAAATATAATCAATAAAATAGTAATATTGAGTTACAATTTTATTAAAGAAATTGGTGAACTCACTCAATACTATATCTTAAACATGTTTTAACTGGAAATTTTTATAACGTTAGATAAAAATGTTTAGAGCAATAAAATAATCTAAAATATTTTTATTTCTTGAAAATATATTCATTTTAATGAAAATTTTCAAAATTATATAAATATAATATATATTTTAAATTATTAAGAAATTCGCCTTTTTATTATAAAATATATTGTATTAATGAACTAAAATAATCATAAATATAAATTAGGGGTCTAAAGAATTAAATTTTGATTAAATCATGGATACTATATTGCAAACACAACCAACTTAGTTTCAATCGATAACTCCTAAGAATTTAATTATTGAGGAAGTTTAACCTGGGGCATCTCAAGAATAATAAACCTTACTCTCACATACTCATGATATTTAATCGTAAGTTTAAATTAAATTTAGTAAATATAAGTTTCTTTTGTAATTACTACAATAAAAGTTTCTTTATTGATAGAGATCAAGACATGTGATTTATTATATTTTATTTTAGCAAATCTTTCGATAAAAGAAACGTAAACTACCTTGACAAACAGAGAAAGCGTAGATTAGACTCTAAAAAAATAGAGCCTAATTTAGTATCGATTAACTCTAATTTCTCAACTTCTTATAACTTAGGCCCTCATTTGCATACAATTGGGCATTAATCCCCAATTAGAGATACTATGACCAGCATTCCATCGAGTACAGCTCATGGATTAGGATTAAGCAATCAAAATAACTCCACGTTTTTTAGCAATTAATAAGTCTCGGCCAAGCATGTTAAGAAAAGTTCAATTCAAAATTAGTTGAGTAAGACTAGGTACAATGCACCTGACTCTAAAAAACTGAAAGAAATCATACTGGAAGACAATTTTGGCAGGAATAAGGAGAAAGTTCTATAAAATGAACAACATCACTATTCATTATAGACTGAGGAAGTTCACATGAAATCACCGCTTGATACCTCAAATATCTCTTCTACTTTCAAAGCTGATGAAATTATGCACAATTTTATCTTTAAGAACTCTTCCAAGTCACTCAATCGCTATGAAAAATTTAAGAGAAATTAGAGATTGGCAATCAAAATGATTCTAAGTAATTGACTTTAAAATAAGCATTTGATATATGTATGAATGCTTAATTAATCATTAGACTTACAGTAAGATTCTTTAAACTCATATTCAAAAGAATAACAGCATTTGCATCACTTACAAAATTAATCTAAAGATGCAAGTACCAAAACAAGATTCTTATCTCAACACAACTACAGCTTCAATGGATCTCAAGCAGCTTTGCTCAATCAAACTTTAAGCACCACAAAAACTAACGGCTTTAAAGAGTTCAGAATTACTAATGACTTGAAGGAAATTGATAAATGGCTTGATAAAAAAGAAATGCTTATGGAGGGGTATAATTTGTTAATTTTTAGTCATCCCTATTTATCTATTATATAAGAAAGAGATTCATGCTGACGGCGCAAAGTAGCAAGATCAAGAAAAGTACCTAGTTTAGTATTACTCTATGTTTCACTCGGCTTTCAAAGAAATTTTGAAATTAATTCCAGACAAAAATTAAGATCTAATTGCAATTCTCTCGAGAGTGCACACTGGTTACAAAGATTGTTTTTCTTAATTTTAGCAGAAAATAAAGTCTATTTATCTATAGAGCTAAGAGTCTATGGATAAAATGAGGACAGATTATAAAATACTCTAAGATAAATTTGAGGAATTTCAGTAGAAAAACGATCTAAATAAGTATTTTACAAAAAATTTAGACGCTTAAACAAGGGAAAGAGTAATTAAAGACATTCAAGAGCTGTCTCAAGAAGAGTGGAGTATCTCAATTGATAAAAGTCTTTTGGAGATACACAGATTTTCAGAAAGTACGAAACATCTTAGCGATATCAATTAAGACTATGAGTAAACCATCAAAGAGAGACTGAACTTTTACATGCATTAAAATGAGAAAGATTAAGACAGCCAGTAAGTTCCCATCCCAGCATAAACTTATAAGCTACAATTCGATTAGAAACTGAACTAAAACTATAACTTCGCTGTCTAAACCACGGCCAAGAAAATAGTTGCAAGACTGTTGGGCATTTATAAGAAAGAAACCCAGGAGGTCTCAGTTCAAACAAGCTCTTTTGATGAAATTAAGCAGGCTTTTGAAACTTAGATAAGATCTCTAGAGAAGAGTCTCGAAAATAAGGAACATGAAAAAGAACAAGTTATGAGAGAAATAGAAAAAGCTAAGTTGAAGCTGGATAAGATCAATAAAGAGAAAAAACGACTAGAGAAAGAGTTTGATTTAAATGGCATAGTTAATTTTATTTTTCGATATAATTGTTGATGAAATTCAAACATCTTTAGACAATCAGAAGGAACAGTAAAAATCTACATCAAATGAGAACATAGAGCTGCGTACATAATTAAAAGCAGTTCAGAAGAAACTTCATAAAATTGAAGAATTAGAAAAATTGAAAGATGCCAAGATAAAATAGCTTATGGATGAAAACTATGAGTTAAAGAAGTAGGTGCCAAAACTTACAAGGAAAGTTGCAAAATACAAGAAAAAGATAGAGGTTGGAGCAGAAGAAGCAAAATTGTAGTTGGAAGCTCTAGAGGAAAGTAAAAAGTTGCCTAAATTTGATCCGAAAGCTAAGAAGAATTTGAACATATAAGTTAACAAAGCTCATGAAAAAAATAGTGATTCTTTAATCCTCAGTGATCAAAGATCTTCATAGCATAACAAATATGGTTAACAAAATGTTAATAGTTCAAGTACTTTAGAGATGTAATCTCAGTAAAGCTAAACTAAAATTGGTAGAGATTCCCAAAGTCCATAAATGAGAACCTCACAATTCAAACAAGATAGTACTTCCAGCACTTAATTGGTAGATTTAGTTAAGAAAAACATTTCAAATAAACTTCTATCGTAGTTAAGCCCAAACAAACAAGGATCTGAGACAAAGATAAATCACTAGATATAAGAAGGAAATACTTTGGAATACACAAGAAACAATCATAGCAAGTTTGGTCTTGACAGCAACAACCAATCTACCCTGAACAATAAACGACCAGATTCACCAATAATCAAGAAAGTTAATAATGAAATGGATTAGCATAAATTCATGAATAAAAGTTCAGAGCTCACCTAAGGTACAGTTTCAAAAACTCAGAATAACAAAGATAAAATTGGAAATAGTCAAAGTAAAAATCCTCAAAATACTCTAAAAACTAATAACGATAAATCTTAACTGAATAACAGAGGATCTGCTCATAGTCGCTCATAATCAAAAGATGGGGCAGGCCAAAGCACGAATGGTAATAACGGGAATTCATCAAAACCAATAAAGTAATAACACAATAAATCTTAAAGTTAAGACACTGGTGCTAATAAAACTAACAATAAATCAGCCTTGCAAGGTAAAATTAAGTCTCAAATAGATTCAGATTTCAGTTCCACCTAGTCTAAATTTATAAATTCACAAGGGAAACAAAAATCAGACCTAACTTCTTAGCAAAACGCCTAAGCTCAAACTTCCAGCTCACACCTAGATAATGAAGACTTAAGACATTTGAAATCATTTGGAAACATAAAGAGCAATCTTGAACTTTAAGAAATCTAAGAGGAGGAAGCAGAGATGACCAGAAAAAATTAACTGTAAAATAAAGAAAGACAGCTTAACATAGGCAGGAATGGATCATATGAGGAGTCTCCTGATTACTTATAGGGATCTACTGTTGATGTTAATACATCACCTATTTCTTAAATGAAAGCTAGGTACTTTAAAAAACAAGAATTTATCAGTTCTATTATCTCATCACCAAGAGGGGAGAAAGCAAATTATTTTTAGCTACTTATTTATATTTTGAATAAGAAACGAGGCTCTGACTAGGTTTGTCAAACTTTGATAAGAGGAAACATGCTCGAAGATTTCGTCGTAACTGAAGATGAGTAAATAAACAATCTCACAATTAGTAGAGATAAGAAATCATGGAATGAAGCCTGTCAGACTGAATCTTATGAATACATTGATTATATGTCCACTCTGTATTTCAATCATAAAAATTAAATAGGTTTTGTGCGTAATCTTGACTGTAAGTTTTTTCTGAGAAGAACTGAATTTTTATTAATACAATTTTTAATATTTTATAAATGAGCTTCGCTTGCAGTTAAAACAAGAACTGTCTTAGCACGAATTAACCCAGATAAAAGTACTTTTAGAGAAATCTAAAGCTGTGATAGATAAAATAAAATTCAAAGCCTCACAGAATCAGTTAAAATATCAGCCCCTTTATGATGAAAAAGCGCAAAACTATCTCTTAAGCACTTAAGATCAATAACACAGAAAAGATATGCATTTCAGCAAGCACTTTATTATGAACAACACACCTCAGAAAATCGGGGATATTGTGGACCAAGGGTAGAGCACTGGGAAGAATCAGCGATCGAAATAGTATGGAAGTAACATGTATTTTAGTAGGGGGAAATCTCATAATAACACTAGTGTGAAAAATAGAGGGAAATATATAGGAGGCATTGCAGATGAGATTGAATTGATGGACCCTGAAATCCTGAGATAAAAATAAGACATAGAAAATTATGCAATTAGAGTTATACATAAGTTTTCTGTGGGAGGGGGGCAAATGGCCTAAATCTAAGGAAACTTATAGAATTCTGTAGGGACAAGCACTAATAAAGAGTATTAATAGTGAAAACAGTTAAAATGTTACTAAGGAAAAAGTTAATACTTTAAGAAAAAATACTATTACAAATAATTATAACCTATGGACTTATCATAAATGATTAATTTTAATTTCTTTAAATGATAATAATAATTAATTAATAAATTATAAAATGAAATTAGCCACACGATTATATTCTATTCAAAGATCTTTTAGCAAATACAGTCTACAACTTCAATAAATTCACAAAACCTCTTGGATTCAATATTTAAAACATCAATCTTTTAATGATATTCAGTGATAGTATAATTAGTTCAATTTTAACTAAATATATTAAATAAATAATAAATTAATTTTTCGATTGAGATTATTGCAAATTTATTTGCTTTAATTCTATCTAACAAATTATTGTAAAATAGTAATTGAGATGTTTTTCAAAAACAAACAAGAAAGAAACTGATAAGAAAATCAAAATTAAAAAGGATCCTAATGAGCCTGATGAAAATGATCCATATTAAATTTGAATTTTTGTCAAAATGTATACTGATTTCCCAATATAATTCTTAATAATGCCAATATGATAATTATCTATAAATATTGGAAGATGGCAAAAGCATAGTACAACAACGAAGAGTTCACATTCCTGGGTGATTTGACAAAGAACTCTGAATTCGAGAGAAAATTGGATGATTTTTTTGAGAGACAAATGGCTATGGGCAAATCACCAGAGGACATCATGAAGGAGGCACTTAATGGCATGCACATTGATTAGGATTAATTCGATAAGCTTGGAACTTAAGAAGATAATGAGAGCCACACTGATAGAAAAAACACTGTTAAAAAAACAGTGAAAACCATTGAAACAATCAAAGTGAGCGATACTAACCCATTTAAAGCCCAATAATCTGGTTAAGATGCACAGGATACTTAGGAATATTCTGAGGAAGAAATTGAGGAGGAGATTGAAGGGAACAAAATAGAGTTGGATCTTGAGAAATTGAACATAGATCCCGCAGTATTCTAGGAATTTGAATAACTAATGGATAAACGCATGTCTGACCCTGCCATGCGAGATACCTATGAGCAGTCTATAAGGGAAGAGTTAAAGATGCTGGGGATAAGTGAAGAAAGATATTAAGAGATGATCAAGGGCTCTATTTTTGATAAGGGTGTCCAGAAAAAAGACATTGGGTCTGGAACAAAAGAAAGTATATCTGGATAGGATGTTATCTATTTAGGGGAACCACAAGAAGAAGAAACTATCGATGATGAAGAGGCTTAGTTGTTAAAAGAGATGGGAAGCACGAAGGCAGGTGATAGTAAGGGTAAATAAGATGATAGAAAGAGCGAGAATATTCAAGACATTAGAAAGAACATTTTCAATAAGAAATGACAAAAAACCCTAGTTATTTTCGAATGAATCATGTATTGCTTATTATTGCTAAAATACGTAAAAATAGGAAATTGTAGAAATTAATTAAATATTCAATTATGACCAAATTATAGGAACCATTGTTTTGGAACTATGTGTATTACTACAAAATTTGCTGATTTTACTGTTCAGCATCATAATATAAACCCCAAATTTTTCTTGAACAACCAACACTTGATTTATATTTGGCAAGATTTCGATGATTTACATGGTCATTTGACACCGTCAATTGGCGTTGATCTGGCATGCCCACTTCATGTCGATTCGTCATCGATAGGCTTGAGTTGACGCCAACCAGCAACCCATTCTCACCTACTAGATCCTAAAATCTATTGCTCCATCCTTGAACAATCGGTGCCATCATTGGTAGCTCAAGCAGTTGGACCATCGTTGGTGTATTGGTGGACTTGACCTCAGCAATGCGCGGAGGTGAGAGAGGTTTGAGTAGGTTGACGATTGATTAGTTTAAACTTAAACTTAAAAGCGTGATTTATAATAGGGAAGTTTTAATCAATTAATTTAACAGTTCAACTGCTATTCATGCTTGTCTTGACTGGTGCCAGAGAACCTGCGACTCCACTCATCGTCATTGATGGTTGACTCAGACGAACCCATGTCTGATGGTGATGCACCACTGCTTGACGCTGAACGCCCAGAGCTTGTTGACATCACTCTTGGTCATGGCCTTAAAGATCTGGGAGAGCCTCTTAACCAAGTGAATCCTATAAGCAGTTATGATAACAACCCTTAATTGCTGTCTGCCTGCTCCTGCCTGAGGTGCCTCTTGATGTATGAGAACAGCTACTCGATAGGGTTGAGCCAGGGCGAGTACTCGGCATTGAATAGCACTGTCACCTTCAACTTCCTGGCAGTCTCCAACACTTCAGAGTACTTGTGATTGACTGCGTTGTCCATGAGCAGCACGATCTTCTTCAGGCCAAGGTCCTTGTCAGTGCGCAGCTGGCGCAGGGTGTGGTAGAGGAAGTTCTCGAACAGTACGGCATCGAAGGCTCCCTCAATGACTTTGGCTGGCGACCAGCTGGTCCTTAGTGATGGCTGCCACGAAGCTCATCGAGAACTGCTGCCTCTTGGTGGATTCCTTGGTGATTGAGAGATTCCTAGCCATGGTGCCATAAGTGCCCAACCTCTGGCTGACTTGCTGTCTGACTGCTGCAATGGGAGTATAATGTTGCGATGGTTAAGCATCGAGATTGCCAGAGTATACTATAGGTGCTTAGTCATTCAACTAGTTGGGTAGACTTAACCTGGTATCAACTAAAGTAATATAAAATCATAGAGCTTTAGCTTACTATCCTATTCCTTCACTGTGACTTTACTGCTCC